>JAPMOR010066526.1:145617-159764 GCA_026543865.1 Argiope aurantia
TTATTTTTCAATCTATCAATACTTATTTTACCCAAATATTTCTCTTGCTAAGGCAAGAATTGTTGAGGTCTTCCCTGTTCCAGGTGGACCATAAAATAATAAGTTAGGAAGCTGCAATTGAAACTAAACATAAGCATAAAATAATATTATATGTGGATAAATATCCCCCCCCCTTCTTTCTTATGAAAAAAAGGCAGAGACAAAAAAAAATGCTAATAATAATGTAACATATATAAGTATACTTACATCAGGATTCGCCAAACTTTTCTTTAAAACAGCAACAACTTCGTCTTGATATACAACTTCATTCATGCATTTAGGACGGCTTAAAGAAAAATTAAAAGATTTTCAGAAAATTGACATTAAATTTTCATTTGAAAAATTAAGCTTAAAATAACCTGTTTATTTTTTAAAAGCAAAGTGGTTTAAAGTTTTTTTTTTTTTAGGTATTTGATTCAAATTTGTTTGTTAGTACAAAAATAAAACAATGTAAAAAATAATAAACATATTGATATCAAATCTTTAAAAATCAACAAGGCAACACTTCAGTTCCCTCTTTGTTTATGTTGATTATTTATTCACAGTTCACTCCCTGTGTCTCATCGTCCTTATAAAGTTCAGGGAAGAATCCTAAGCTACAGCATAATATTTATATGACAATGTTCCCACATCAGATCACTTAATTTCAAGCATCAACTAATCTAACAAACATTTAGACAATCCAATATTTTGCTATTAATATAATATAATAGAAATAATTCATGCCCATTCTATGACCAGTGATTATTACTTTTTCACATATTATTACAATTAAAATTGGAAGATAATCCTCATTCTAAATTCTAATGAATTATCAGCAATGGAAAAGATATTAAGCAGCAATTCTAATAACTCAATAAGATAAAATTGACAAGATTAATTTATTTTAAAATAATCAAAACTAAAGCTTTTATTTTTAAAAATTACAGATCTTTCAACAAAATTCTGAATTTCTAATAGTTAACCAAGATGTCTTTAGTCAAATAATAACTGGTAAACTCTTTTACATTGCAGAAATTTTGGAAATGGAAAATGAGTTTCTAAAAGTCAAATAAGTTATTTAAAACCATGCGGAGAAAAATAATACAATAAATAATAATGATAAATAAACAAATTAAAGTAATTGTGATCACAATTAAAAATTATAAGTGAGATAAAATATAATAAATGAAAAAATTAAATTCAATGAATGTAAGATTCAATTTAATAATCCATTATCTCCAAAATGCTTTTATATGAAATGGTAAAGTTAAATTGTACAAATACTTTTTAGTATTAATTAAAATTATCTATACATGTATGCATTTATTTTAGTAAATAGAATTACTAGTGCGCACTTGAAACAAATTCTCTCAAAATTAAGGCGATATTTATAGGTGTATGCTAAATAAAATGAACACAGAAGAAATATATACTGTTCATTTCAGTATTCTGAGACGACACTTTTTGACGATTCTATCTCATTAAGGGGAGAGACACGGAAGGATGAGTGTATTTCTGGAATTCTTCGATGCAATTCATCAAATCTTTCATTTTTGAGATATTTTATGAAGATAACTCACGTTTTGTCAGTTCATAAAATGATGATCAATTTAAATTAATATTAACTTCATAATTACAATAGAAATTTCAAATGCAGATCATATTTTTATGTCTAAATGTAACTGAGCTACATGTAGTAAAAATGTATGTAAAAGAACAAAATTTTTTAATTAATTTTATAAATTGTTTTTATCTCAAATTATTATCTAACTATACGATTCATTCAGTTTCAGGGTTCTTTCAATACATTGCTCAACCAACAAAAGACAGTGAATTCTTTAAAACTTACCATATTACTAATTTTGTATTTACTTTAAATTAATTATTTGCTAATAATACTAATATGAATATGTGATAGCTTTTACATTGTATGGATCTGACTACTTTATATTTTATTAAAATGACATTATACTATTAGTGTATGAGCAGCCTTCACAAATTTGATATAAGTTTTATCACATACAGATAATTCACAAATTTTGTTTTAGTAACTACAATACCACAAATGCAAAATTTACAGAATAAAATGTGCATAACTCATTATAGTAAATTATAACAGTTACAGAAATTTTATTTTAGGTTTTATGCAAGCAGAATTTGAAAATAAACTCACTATTTCTCAACCCAAGGTGTAGATCTTTTTGTTTTCTTTGAAGAGGAAGGTGTGGGTGTTCCATCCCCTTTAGAAACAGAAGGTTTTGGTTTACTTCCTGGTTTATATCCTTTCAGAAAAGCTTCCATAATTACTATATAAAAAATTAAATTTTAAAAAAAATTAAAAGAAAAGAAAATGATTTTATAATGAATAAGAAAATCACCAATAAGAAAAATCACCATAGCTCATTTAATAGTTGCAATTATGTACACAAGATAAGTCGAAAATCCCCACGGGCAGATAGTATGATATACAAGTAAAATACTGGATAACAGATAACAAACAGGTTTCTTTATTCATCTTCCACACATTTCATCACTTGTAGAGGAAATTACATTTTCTTGGAAAAACGAAATGCATTATTAGCAACTAAGGAATTCTAAAGCCCACTTACCATAAGACAACATTATACAAGTTGGCAGTTCAGCATCCAATGTCTGACTTAGAATTGGACATTCTCTGCTCCGCCCATATTGACTCTTAGCAAAAGTTCATCAGAGAATTTAAGGAGGAAGTATTTGCGGAGTTACATCTTGTAAGCCTTTGTTGTGATGATCTTATTTTTACAATATTTCTAACAGTCACACCATGCATCTATGACCACATTTATCCAAGTAGAAATGATTTGTTTAGGCTTGACTACCTTACTACAGACATTTGTCTAAAGACTTCTTACTCAGTTTGTATAAAAGTGTACAATATTTTCAAATTTTGTATAAAGAAGTTTTTAATAAAAAAATAAATTTTAAAGATTACTTTTTATAACAGAATTATTGAAAAAAAATTAGGGAATTCTTTATTTTATTTTTAAAAAAAACACTTAAAATTTCCTCCCAGAAAAATAAGAAATTTTAATTCTACATTCTTCTTTTATATTTAACAATGTATTCCCATATTTAGAAACAGTATAAAAAATTATAAGCATGGAGTATACATACATGAAAAGAGTATCGTAAAGACATGCAAGGGGTGTATAACACCCCAATTCATTATTTATCCCAAACAAGTAATATTTTTAAATTACATCTCAGATCATTGGCATATAAGCATTTCAAGCTATAAAAAAATAAAATTGTAAAGATTTTTTTAAAAAACTTACTGTGATCACATACATGACAACATTTGCATAACATTCCATCCCCACCCCTCCCCTTCAAAATAGTATCTAGGACTTTCAATATAGTTCCCTCTGTAAATTAGCATCAGATTCTATGAAGACAATCTTTTTTAATTTTTTTCTTACACATTCTATAGGAAGTTTTTAGTAGAAATGAGAAATATGTGAGAATTAATACTGACAATGTTCAAAAGCAAAAAAAAAAAAAATTCTATCAGCCATTTGAAATTTTTAGCTATGGAGCATAATGCTATCATCCCATCCAAGACATCAACTTTTATAGATTGTAAAAGACTCTTTAAAATCCTGTTAATATTATTTTCAATATGGCATACAGTTAATAAAAGAATAATTTTAAATTTTTTGGATACAAAAAGGAAAACTCCCTTTTCTTTTTGAAATAAAAATATAGAATTCTGCAAGGGAGGATTTTTAGTTGCAACAGATTTGGTAGCAAATTCTTTTTGGTTTTAAAATTAATTCTCACAAACATATGCTTTTTTTAAAAATTATTTTTGTGAAAACTAACAAGATATGTACTAAGTGACTACAGTTAAAGATATCCAAGGCCTTTTACCTTTCTCTCATAACATTTTTCACTTGCATTAATATGGTTTATAAATTTGGAAACATGCATAAGTCTCTGTTTCAAAAGTACATAACATTCCTAATTCAGTTCTGTCAATTTACTATAACTTAAGTAGTGAAACTACATTCTATTCCCACCAATAATATATTTGAACCCCTTTTTAACCTGATAAAAAGATTTACAATTCAGTGTTTTACATCTATGAAAATGATTCAATTAAAAAAAAATAATATAAGTTTTCTTGGTATTGGTTCCATCTATTTAATGCTACCTTAAGAGTAGCTAAATCAATAATTTCAATCTGAGGGAAGACAGCAGTTTTTACATTTTGCATTGTATGAAATATATAAAACTTTTCTATTTTAATTTGCCAAAACAAACAAGAAAAAGATATTTTTTTTCCCTAAAATTATCCTTTAAAAATGCATTTTAATTTAGTATTTGCTACACTGCTATCGCTCTCTAATAAAAAAAAGAAAAAGAAACATTATCTAAATATAAGATGAAATTTATCTAACTTTTGATACTGTTCAAATATTTGATTTCAAGTATAAAAATAAAAGGTGCATTTTTAAAGAAATGAAGAAAAAAATGTATCCCATATATGCATTGATGATGCATGAATAATAATTTATCAAAAAATTAAATTTACAACTTAAAAAATATGACAGAAATTGTAAGGCCAGTGGGTCTTAAAAGAAACTTAATAATCAATTTTTAAAAAAAATTTCGACTTTGTTTTAGAAATTTCTTTGACTTTGACCTTCAATCACTCTTTAACAATGTTATCTTTTTTGATAACTTAAATTATTCTTAAATAAACAGATAATGTTTAAATCAATAGATAATATGCATGAATTCAAACAAATTAACTGAATTCACATCCGTCAATGATAACGCACTAACAAATTGAGATAAAAAAAAATATCCCATGACCTGAAAAATAGCAAATAACATGTTGAAATATTAAGCTTATAAAAGCAAATTTAAATTTCCAAACCTGGTTGACAGTTGGCCAAAAAAAAAGATGACTTATATAGTTAAGGACACACAACAAAATGTGAAAGCATAATAAACCGCCAAAATAATTGTTTATGTTTTGATAAATCGATGACAATAGCGATTAAATTTATAACAATTTTGTTGGTCTTTTGAAATAGTTCTGAAACATGATGCACTTGATAAATTTTGAATAAATTGAATTTTACAAAACAAATAAATATCATGATTTATGCTATCAATTTAACATAGCAAATCGGCTTGAATTCTAAACAAAGATTTTTTATAACTGTAACCTGTAATGGCATCTCTTCCCTCCTCCTCATTGTTTGTTATTAAATAATTATGTGACGAAAAGTGTGTCAATTAATTCGCGCTTCATTAATACAGCATAATCTTTCATGGAAATTCGAAAAAATAATTAGAAAATCTTCAAAATGCTATAAATTGGAAATCTAATTAATAGTAAGGAATTTTATTTGTAAATTTTTTTGTATGTGATAAACTTTCTTAGGAAACTATTTCTTTCGGGATTACTTTTCTGCCAAGATACAGTTCGTATTTTAATTAGCAATAAATGGGTTTATGGGATAATTATGAAATAAGACGTTGTAACTATTCGATATTGGAATGTTCCTAACACGACTTCACTTTCAGGGTTGTTGAACAATATCCTAGGTCAAATTTTTGGGTTGGAAGGCGGTAATTTCCGGAATTTACACCGGAAAATAATATCTATTACCTGTGTTTATTTTCGGTAAAATTTTGAATATTCATTGTAGTTACTTTGTACTTTTTTTGTAAGTACCAGTGCAAAATTTACTTTAAAAATTTGATATTTAAATTTTGAATTAATATATTTATGATTAAAAATTATTTATTTTGAACTAATAACTGTTCTAAATCGTTAATATTCGAAAGAGTTTTATTCATGGTATATGATTTCTTGAAATGAATTTAGCAGAATAATTTTTTTACCCAGCTGTCATATACTTATATATATGTATATAACCTTGAAAACACTGTCCATGATATACATACATTGCACAGAACTCAAACAAATAGATATTCAAAGTAGGTGTTTGAATTTGGTTAAAATTTAGCTTCTACTTTTAATGGAAATTTCTTATGTATCATATTAATTTGTGATTTATATATTTAATTTGGAATATTAATATAACTTTATGTAACTGTAAAATCTAGGTTTTGAAAATTTTAGAAATGTGTTAAAATTGAAACAAAATTAAGGGAGAGATTTATTATATCAACTGTGTCAAAAAAAATTTCTGATACTATTTGAACTTGAAATATTTGTCAGAAATATGTAAAATTAATATATCTGGTATTTAAATATTCTTTAAAAATTGCCTATTTTAATAATTATTGGTTTCTTGTTAAATAATAGAATAATCCCATAACATAATCTTTTCCCTTCTTTCTTTTACATATGTTGAAAATGAATTTAGAAAATGTACACATAGCAAGCTTTAAAAAGAATCAGGCTTTTTAAAAAAATAATTTACAAATAGCATTTCTCAGTACTTGTATTTTATGTCTCCTCTTCTAAATTTTATCACCAAGTAATTGAGATTTATCACTTAGATGATTGGATTATATATAATGGAGCTTTATGATTTTGTTGTAATCTGAGTATTGTCAAATATCCTGTGAACTGCTAGAAAACACAAGTATCCAATTCTGATTTTATTTATTAATTTTTATATCATTTATTGGTATGTGTCTATTAAATATGTGTCATTGACAAACATTAGATTCTAACTGTATGTCATGGCAAATATAATCAATAAACTAATGTAACATCTTTAGCAATTTTCTTGAATATTAATAGCTTGCATCTAATTAATGTATTATTAACCACATGCTAGCAATTAATATTGTAACCCTATATCTTTGGCTAGTAATATTTGAACCAATTATCATTTTAGATGGTAAGGAAAATCTAACAAGAGGGCTAACTGTATATATTTTCATGGAATAAATCATCAAAAATATTTAATCTTAAGTTTTATAATTGCATTGAATTGTGACTATTTCCTTTTAAGGTGATATGAATGTAGATAGTACAGATACTCGTTGGTTGTATGAACTGCTTCGAGAAGTTCAGTTGGAGCAGTTCTACACTAAAATCCGAGATGAGTTGCAAGTCACCCTATTATCTCACTTTGATTATGTTCTCTCATATGATCTGGAAAATATTGGCATGGGAAAGCCTGCTGCTCGACGTCTTCTTGATGCTGTCAAGAAGAGAAGAGCTGCAATGTGGAAGAAGACTCTACTCAATAAAGTAATAATTTTTTCTTTTGTATTTTAATACTTTATTATGTCTTTTTTTTGGTTTTGTTTATCTTTGTATTTAATGTATATTCTTTTTGTGTTAGTATACTGAAATTTTTATTTTTATTTTAAATAGTCTTAGCAGTTTTTAAATAATAATATTTTTACTCAAATAAGATAACTAGTTTAGAGGATTAACTCTTGAAAGATTTTTTTCATAGCAATATGTGCTCATTTTTTGAGTATTTAAACTAGAGCTTATTCTGAAATTAGTAACCAACTTTTTTGGTATGAGAAGTTTATATAATAAAAATATTGCTTTTAAACAATATTTTAGTTTATTTGTATAATTTATAAATGCTTACTTTGTATATTTGCATAAAAGTTATAGAAACTGAGTTTGAGATCTTTTACACTTCAAGAATGTTTGGAATGTTGTATTGTAGATAAATGAAAGTGTAGAAACTATGTATAAAGGAAGACTTGTAGTTTTTGTCTTATAATTTCAAAAACAATTTAAGGCTAAGTATTTTTTTGTTAGATTTAGTGATATTTGATTTAAATTCTAATTTAGTAAAGGAAGTGATAGTAGGATTTGTACTTTAATGGAAAGTGCAACATCTATTTTTTGCTATTAGGAATATATGATATAAAGCTTGATTGAAGTAACTTCAAGATTTAAAGAACAGTGTTAACCCAATACTCTGGTTAATTACTGATTACATGTGATTGCCCAGTTATGATATAGTAAGGCTGTTGATTCCAGTTGAGATCGATTTGTGTCATTGATGCCAGTTTGAATTTAGAACTTAATTATAATTAAAGAAAGAAAAAAAGGACTTAAATGTATGCAAATATTATGATAAATATAACATATTTTAGAATTATTTTTAGTATAATTTTAATAATCTATTTAAATTCAACTTTGTCAAATTAGAAATTGAACTTGTTAATGTTAATGAGTGAACAGTTAATGCAGTCTTCTGCCTCTGAGAAAGATTATTTATTAACACAGCATCAGCCTGCAAAGAATGAGATTATTGGTATTGTCTTTGCGTTTGGTAATCTGAAAAAAACTGTATTTTTTCGGAAGTGTTTGTCTTTGTCTATTTAAAAGTATCAAAAGTATATTTTTTTAAAAATCAAATCATCATTCCAAGATAAAAAAAACATTACATATTTATTTATAATGTATTAAACTCCTATTATTTATTCAAATGTATATTATTGTCAGGATTGATACATCAGTCCTTAGAAATCTCCTGCTTTTTTTTCTGTAGTGTTTAAAATACTTACTTTTTACTAATTTATTTTCCTGTATTAGATTTTACCATCTGGAAAGCAAGAGAAAGGTTCAAAAGGAGGAAGTACTGCAAGTGCCTCACCAGTTGTACCATCTAATGGTACACTCACTTGTTTAATCAATGATAAAGATTTGAAACTTCTCAATAAACTGGGAGATGGATCATTTGGAGTAGTCATGAAAGGAGAATGGACAACAGTATCTGGAACAACTGTGAGTGACTAATTTTAATATACATATTCAATAAATAATATATTGTGTGTCTATAAACCAGATATTATGATATTCTTACTGCATTTCCTTTTTATATTCAATAATTTTAAATTAGAATTGTTTTTGAACAAAAATAATCTAATTGTGGAATCTAACAGGAAGCAGAATGGTCATTAAAAATTCTTTTCTTACCCCATTTTGTCTTCAAACTTATTTTGCAATCCTATCTATGCATTGAAAGGTTATTGCCACCCCAGAAATGACAAAAATATTAATGCATTTTTTAAAAATGTAGCAGAATAATAATTAAAAAGAACCATTTGTGAAATGTTTCCTGAATGGTAAATGTGTTGTTAAGCCAATATGATAGCTGAAAGAAATTAAATTGATTATTAGTGCAACTTTTCAATTCAATTGATATGTTTTTTTTTTTTTTTTTTTTTTTTTTTATAATTTACTCCTTTAAGATAGCAAAACTACTGAATTCTTTCTTCTATTCTAGCAAAGTTCTAGAATATTTTTTTATAATTAAAAAAAATTCTGCTTTTCAGAGGCTGCAGATATTATGTTTACCATTTTACTTAATCTTCATACTTATTGATATTTATGCCTTCAGATTTACTTGATGATTTTCTGATTACACTAAGATGTTGAAGCACCCTTATACATATGCAAATAATCATGGCAATATATCTCAGTTGTTTGGTGATTAAACCTGGAGCTGTAAATGTCAATAAGTATCCTTATTTCATTAGAGATCCTACTTCTATCATTTCTAGATGTTTTTTTAATTTTAAAAAAAGAAAATACTTGCTTAGAAGAATTGCTTAGTTTGAAATAATTGGAGAATAGAAGGACTAAATAGTCTAATGAACTAAATTTTCACCAAATGCATTTATTTGTAAAATTTTAATGGAAGGTTTTAATTCAAAGATAGCTTGCTAAATTATATCTGCTCACTTATTTTCTTAAATATGAGAAATATAGATTCTCGGCTCCAAAATATTATTGTCTGTGTTTAAAGTCAGTGGGACATAATTTTTAGAAAACCTGATCAACTAACATTTTTACTAATTCATGATGAGTTTAAAATATATTTTATGTTTTTTAATTGGTGCTGTAAAAGTTTTCTTGGTAATTGCTGCAAAAGTGTTTTATGATAACATTCTGACACATAAATAATTATATTGTGGGATGTAACATTGGATTAGTTATTTAACACTAAAGCTACCACGAGTGGGTCATTTGACCCGCTTCCAATGGCAATTCCAATGTATCGGTGAAATGCCGGTAGGTTTAGTGTTAATGTATTGATATCTTTGTGGTATCTGATGTATAATTCAAAATTTCAGGTTTACCTTTTGTATAAGCATCATTGACTTCTTTGATATGGATTTTCTATGATATTCTATAGTTTTGACTGCATTATATATTTTCAGATACCTGTTGCAGTTAAGATCCTTAAGGAAGATGCTGTGTCTCTTCCAGGTGCTTTCAAAGATTTTATTGAAGAAGTTAATGCTATGCATTGTCTGAATCATCCGAATCTTATCCGTCTATATGGAGTGGCCCTATTATCACCACTCATGATGGTATATATTGTTTTCTTTAGATTTGTGTTAGATTTTACCCCAATTGTCATAAGAAAAAGAATTAAAATAGTATCTATATGTCTCAAATTTAATTATTTTTAACTTTTTTTTTTCATTTGTTGCGGTCTTATTTAAATTTTGTGAATATTTTTGGTGAATAATATTGTAAAAATAGTAGCTTTTGAAATTATTTTCAATATTAAAAATACAGTAAGCTCCTCCTCATCTCCAAATGCAATTTTACTATTTTTTAATTCTAAAATCTTGTTATCTAGCATATCACTGCAAATAAATGATATTTCAACATATATCCCAAAAGTTATCATTGTTATTCTTGGAACAACTGTAATAAAGATAAATTGTTAAAGGAATGAATATATGTTAGTGACAGTTTTCATAAAACAATGTGTTTATTTATAAAGGACTTACAACACCATTTGATGCTGATATTTAGACTAACTATAAATTTAAAAAAAGAGAGAGACTTGCATATACTAAAATATGTGTGTGTGGGTGGGTGAGGAAATTCTCAGCTTGTTAAATCTGAAAACTGCTATTTATTAAGTCATTATAATGTGTATCAGCTTCATGCAGAGAATGAAAAAAAAATCATAAATTTTTTTCCCAGCGTTCCTTACATAGTTGTGTTTTAATTCTATTTTCAAGAATGTTAATTATATTGTGTGATATAAAAGTGATAGAAGTGTATTATTAAACCAGTAATTTTGTTGGTTTTTTATTTCATCTTTTTCATGTTAACTTAATTTTTCAGGTACTGAATGACTAATTTCAATCACATAATTTTGATATTATTTGTATTATTTCTTCAACTGAATTTTTCCTGTGTGAATCATGTTGATTTCACTTTCTTAAAATTTATTTTATTATTTTGTTTCATATTTCTTAAATAGTCATTGACACAATATATTTATTTCATCGACTTTTTTTTATTTCAGGACCCAACAAAAGTTGTTTCAAGTGACAATCTCTTGATTTAAAAAAAAAAAAAAAATCGAAATTAAGAAAAGAAGGTGTTGTAAATGTGAAATAACTGTGCAAATTGACCATCATTAGACAATCCACAAATCAAAGAAATTGAATAAACAGCCTTTAAATAAATAATTATGGAAAAGGTCAAATTTTATATGTATGGATTCATCATTTTTAAAAAATTTTTAATGTTAATTACAATAAGGGAAAAATAGAAAGTACAAAATATGGCACCTTAGTTATATGCTAAATATATGTAAATTTTGCTAAATACAAAATTAAATTGAAAAAAATACACTTTAGGAAAGATAAAATATAATTTTTTAAAAGTCTGTTTTACCATTTTTTACCATTCACTCTCACATTTTACATTTGTTGTCAGTTTTTTTTCTGTACCTCTCTCTTCAGCCTGCAGTAATTGTCTCCAATCATTTTTGCTGGCACAACAAGTTTGGATTACACTTAATATAGCAAACTTATATTACAAATTTGTCCAGAAATTGAAATTATTTTGATACAACACTAATTTGCTTCATCTTTTTTTCTGCTGTTAGGGCAAATGGAAAATACATTTTTTTTTTTCATTAGGTTTGTTTCAATAAGAAAAAAGTTTCATATTGAGAAATTGATATATTTTTATACTTATTATGTTCTTTCCTTTTATTATAAACTTTATCTTGCTATGTACCTAAAATGCACCATATCTTCTTACAGGTTACAGAGCTTGCCCCTTTAGGTTCTTTACGTGACAGTCTTCGTAAAGAGTGTCACCATACACCAGTCTCTCTTCTCATAGAATATGCTGTGCAGATAGCAGCAGGCATGGCTTATCTGGAATCAAAACAATACATTCATCGAGATTTGGCTGCAAGAAATGTACTTTTAGCTACTAAACAGAAGGTTTGTTGATGTTATGTATAATGTAATTGTTAGGTTCTGCAACAAGTTTTATTTTTAGATGTTTGTTTACTTGTATTTATTTTTAAGGTGAAAATTGGGGATTTTGGATTAATGCGGGCTTTGCCAAACCAAGAAGATTGTTATGTTATGACTGAACATAAAAAAGTTCCTTTTCCATGGTAAGTTAATCTATACTTATATAAAGCTGGATGTGTGTGTGTTGGCGCTTTACAGGCCAAACCGTTTCACTTACAGCTACCTAATTTGGTACATGTATACCTTGGAAGTCGGGAATGTACACCTGGGGTCCCTTTTTTTGAATTTTTAATTAAAATTTTAATTATTAATTAAAAACTAACTTTCTCGCCAAAAAAATCTTTTCATTTTCATTTTTTTTCCCACATTAAAGAGACTAGGATTGACATTTTTCGGCCGATTAATTCAAATGATTCTGTTTATTTTCTTAAAATTTAAGGCATTTAAAATTAAACATTATTAATTAATCGATTTTTCAGATTCATTTTGAAGTACTTTTGAATTAAAATAACACAGAATAAAGGAAATTAAAAATTTCTAATCTGCATAGCATTACCCCAACTGGGGTAGAAAAATTCATTCATTTGTGTTACCTTAACTGGCGTTGAAAATTGATGCATGCGCATTGTGTTCTGATTGTTGACAACAGATTTTCAATGGATTCAGACTTGATTTAAATTATTTTTAGGTTAGTTGCATGCTTTTATAATTAAATTTTATTTATGTTAGTTATATATTTTTGTATATGCTTATAGTTTTAAGTATATCGTTTTTTACGTAGTTTATTTTAACCTGTTTTCGACTGATTATTTTAAACGATTCTGTTTATTTTCTTAGTGTTTGATGCATTTAAAATTAAACATTGTTAATTAATATGTTCATGATGAATCTGAGAAAATTTTGTTGACAAATTCTTGAGATATAACATAAATTAAGAAAGGTATTCTTTAGTGCCCATATAGTTTAAACTCTCAGTGACTCTGTTTTCAGGAATCGTATTATGAAAAAAATGCTTTGTTTCAGTAAAAATTATTATTATATTAATTGCAGATTCATCCTTTCTACTTTAATTTAAAGCATAAATTTTACTGGAGTTGACAGAAACTTAGAGAGATACATATTACGTTATGACTGAAGGCCTTTATAATATCATGAATGAATTATATAACTATGAAAATTTGAAGTTTTAAAATATTTTGATAAAGAAGTTATTAAAATAGGAATTGCATAAAATATTTAATTATTAAAATTTTAACGAATATTAAGATTGGCAAACTGGCTGGTCGCTAAAGGCGGCTAATATTGAATAAGATAAATAAAATGATTTAACAAATGTACTCATCCTACTCTTAAAGAAATTTGTGCATTTTTTTGATAACATTAACTGATTTTGATAACTAAATTAGCATATTTGTTTTTATACTTGAAATTTTGACATTTTTCTTTCATTATTTCCTTTTCTGTTATCTAGGATTTAACACAAACTTGATTGCAAAAATCTACAAAAAAAAAAAAATGTAAATGTTTTATTTTGTTCTATTATTTGTAAATTTAAAAAGATGTGAAATAAATAATGATTAAAATATTTACAAGTATACATTCTTCAGAAATTTCAGTTTTGACATTACTGAATTATGAATATGTTTTGCCAGTATGATTTTATTATTTTATATGGTTGATTTTTATGTAAATCTAGCCGCCTTTGACGACCAGCCAGTTCGCCAATCTTAATGCTCGTTAAAATTTTAATAATTAAATATTTTATGTAATTCTTGCTTTAATAGCTTCTTCATTAAAATATTTTAAAACTTCAAATTTTAATTCACTCATAATATTATAAAGGCCTTTAGTCAAAACGTAATCTGTATCTCTCTAAT
>JAPMOR010066526.1:159774-215459 GCA_026543865.1 Argiope aurantia
AATATTATAAAGGCCTTTAGTCAAAACGTAATCTGTATCTCTCTAATTTTCTGTTAGCTCCCGTAGAATTTATACTTTAAATTAAAGTGGAAATGATTACTCTGCAATTAATATAATATTTTTTACTGAAAACAGAGTCACTGAGCATTTAAACCTTTTGGGCACTAAAGAATATATTTCTTAATTTATGTAATATCTCAAGAATTTGTCAACAATATGTTTTCCGATTCATCATGAGCAGGTTATTAATTAACAATATTTAATTTCAAATGTATCAAACACTAAGAAAATAAACAAAATCGTTTAAAATAATCGGTCGAAAACAGGCAAAAAAAAATTACTTAAAAAACGATGAACTTAAACTAACATAAATACAATTTAATTACAAAAGCATACAACTAAACTAAAAATAATTCTGTTTCCGTTGAAAATAGTTGTAAACAATCAGAACACAATGTGCATGTGTGAATTTTCAACGCCAGTTATGGTAACGCAAACATCTGAATTTCTCTACGCTAGTTGGGGTAATGCTATGCAGATAAGAAATATTTAATTTCCTTTATTCTGTTTTATTTTAATTCAAAAGTACTTGAGAATGAATCTGAAAGATCGATTAATTAATAATGTTTAATTTTAAATGCATCAATCATTAAGAAAATAAACAGAATCATTTGAAATAATCGGCCGAAAAATGTTAACCCTAGCCTCATTAGTGTTGGAAAAAAAAACTGAAGCCTTACATATTTGGCGGTGGGGAAAATGAAGATTTTTTTTGGCGAGAATGTTTGTTTTTAATTAATAATTAAAAATTTAAAAAAAAGGGACCCCATGTACACATTCCCGACCTGTAAGGTATAACAGGGGTAACGCTACGCAGATTAGAAATTTTTAATTTCCTTTATTCTGTGTCATTTTAATTTAAAAGTACTTCAAAATGACTCTGAAAGATCGATTAATTAATAATTTTTAATCTTAAATGCCTTAAACATTAAGAAAATAAACAGAATCGTTTGAAATAATCAACCAAAAAATGTCAACCCTAGCCTCTTTAGTGTGGGAAAAAAAACTGAAAAGTAAAAGATTTTTTTGGCGGGAAAGTTAGTTTTTAATTAATAATTAAAATTTTAATTAAAAATTCCAAAAAAGGGACCCCAGGTGCACATTTTTGACCTCCAAGGTACACATGTACCAAATTTGGTAGCTGTAGGTCAAATGGTCTGGCCTGTAGAGCGTCAACACACGCACATTGAGCTTTATATAAGTATAGATAGATATACATATATACATCCAAATTTCTATTTGTCAAACTTAAAGATTTCTAGGGTTGGGATAGAAATTTCAGTATTCGTAACTTTAATGTAATTTTCTTTTTTTATAGTTTTAAGATTTTAACGAACATTAAGATTGGCGAACTGGCTGGTCGCTAAAGGCGGCTAGTATTGAATAAGATAAAACAATAAAAAAAATTTAATTGCAAAAGACAAAAAAAAAATTATTTATTTTAAAGAAAGTTAAAATAATGTTTTACAAATTTATAGATGTTATTTTTTCTCCACCAATTTTTCAAAATTTCTTTACTTTTAGGAAAAGATTTGTAATAATTAAACATATTATATAATTGTAACTAAGTATAACTTATTTCCTTTTTTAAAAAACATGACTTTAAAGTAAAAATCTTCATCAAAATTAGGAAAGGATTTGTAGTAATTAAACTTAATATTATATAATTGTAACTAAGTATAATATATGATGCAAACTCATCTACAAATGTTTATTACTTTCTCATAATTATCTTCAGAGAATTTGTGGTGGCAAAAAAAAAAAAAAAGTGAGGGTTTTTTTTTTTTTTTAATTTATTTATTCTTTTTCATTGTTTAAGAATGAAATGTATGACTTCTTTTTGACTGCAATAGATATATAAAAAAATTATGTGAAAGTTTTTGTTTGATGCATAGAAGCATTCTTTAATATACAGGGATTATCTTTCAATTGGTAATCTGAGTTCCTTGGTTTTTACAAGAATTTCATGAGTTTTGAAACATTGAAATTCGATATATACACAATTCTTATATTGGCACACTCTATATTTCCTCTGATTTATTTAATGCTCATTTCTTCAATGTTCTAATTTTTTTATATGATTATAATAAAGTTATAGGAATCCAACAGTTTTTTCCATATAAGTAATTAATTATCATGCTTATTCATATATTCTAGGTGTGCTCCTGAAAGTTTGAAATCTCGGCAATTTTCTCATGCTAGTGATACATGGATGTTTGGTGTAACTCTTTGGGAAATGTTCACTTTTGGTGAAGAACCTTGGGCAGCTTTAACTGGAGCACAGGTATGGATAAAAAGCAATTGTCATGTTCAATTTATTAAATGTTTTTACTCTTTTTAAATTTAATATTTATTATTTGTTAAAATGTTTTTTCCTTAAATTAAAAGTTCTTGTTAATGCATGCATCTTGCAAAATGCATCTGGAAACTTCCAAGAGGCATTTTGAAGGAACGTGAAAGTTTAAATCCCCATGTCACCAAAGAGACTAGAATGCATTTCTAATTGTGCATTTATCAATATAGTATTCTTTTAAATTAAAGTTCAGGTATTTTCATAACGCTTTTTTGCTACAAGCTGAATTTCAAATGCCATTAGAAATCATAAAATCATACATTTTGTTCATTACTGTAATATTTTTGTTGTTGTTGTTAAAAAAGAAAATAAAAGAAAAAAATATGAATGCTTCTTTTCATTTCTTTCTTTTCTGAGGAAATTATGCCTTCTTCATTAGTCAGATATATCTTTCATCTTATATGTATTTAATACTGAACTTTTAAAAGAAATTATTTATAAATGATAGTGTAATATAATTTCTATACATAATTTTCAATAAATGTTTAAAATTATTTTTAGGGTTTTTTTAAAAATTTTATTTATATTGTGAACATTTAAAAGTTCTTAAAAAAGAGAAATTAAGTAATTTACCATTTTGATATTACTTACTAATAGTAAATTATATGAAAAAAAATTGTTTGGATAGAAATTTTTTAATCTAATATTTTGATATTTACTGTGTGAAGATGGAGATGATTCCTTAAGCTAAATTTTACTGGTTAAAAAAAAAAGGCCTCTAAAAATTTATAAATTAAAATGTTTCAGTATTATTTAAGATTTTATTAAATTTTGCTAATAATATTCAGTGTTAATTACTAAACTTTTATTTATTAAGATGACATTTTTATACAGTAAATCATCTTTTCAAATATTTATTTTTTAAACGTATTGCAGATACTTCAGAAAATTGATCAAGAAGGTGAGAGGCTACGTAGACCTGAAGCTTGCCCTACAGATATCTATCAACTTATGTTACAATGTTGGGCTCACAAACCAAGTGATAGACCAACCTTTTTAGCTCTTCAGGATTTTCTTTGTGAAGTAATTTATTTTCAAGAAATTTTTACATTTGTAGTTTGCTGTTGAAATGCCAAGATTCCATTATATGATTCAACTCAGTTATGAATGTAGCATATGGGAAACTGTTATTTTTATGTACATTCGAACTTCTATATCACTTACTCAGTGATTCACGAATAAAATTCAATATAAAAAATACATTTTTCTAATTTTTCATCTTTTTTTTAATCTAAAAACAATTATTCTTAGTAAAATGACCCAGAAGAATTAAATTACCAAAACAAAAATGTTGTATGCAAATAACAATGATTTTTCAAAATTGATACTGTTTTTATTAAAATTTCATACTTTTATGCTGCATTTTTATTTTTTATCCTGTGTATTTCTTTTATTAAATTGGATTTTTGCTTTAGCCTTAAATGTTTTTGATTAAAGCAATGTTCACTGTTAGAAGTTGAAGGCTGAATCGAATTTAAAGTAAAACTCTCAAGAAATTTTAATTGAGTAAGGAAATGTTAAGAACATCTAATCTTTGCAAAATTTCTGTATCGGTAAGAATGGATGGAACAATTTCTTGTTTCTTCTTTTAATTTCCATATTTAATTTATATCCCTACTAATTAATGAAATCACTAGCTGCTGTTTTACTTACTGCATTACATATAAATTTTTTTGGAAATTTTTTATTTGATACATAAAAATTTTATTAGATGTACAGAAATTAGACTATATCAACCTAGTACTAGTACTTTGTATCAGATTGGTATAATATTACCTGGTTGAAACAAATGAGATTGAAGATATTACCAATGAACATCTTTCAAATCTAAAAATTGTTACCAAGTGCATGATACTCTTACTTTTGGTTTACTTTTGCATACCTAATTCAATTGGTTACTTTTGCATATCTAATGCAAAATATCAGGTTGATACAGTATCACCCAACCCTAAAACAGAACAATTTCTCTCCTTTTAAATGCATGTATTGGAGCATTATATTAGTAAAATAAGAAGATATTGGGGATTCTTCCAATTAAGTATCATCTATCTATACTTATATAAAGCTCAGTGTGTGTATGTGTTTGTGTTGGCACTCTACAGGCCAGACCGTAGGACCTACAGCTACCAAATTTGGTACATGTATACCTTAGAGGTCGGGAATGTGCACCTGGGGTCCCTTTTTTTTGAATTTTTAATTAAAAACTAACTTTTCCGCCAAAAAATCTTTTGACTTTCCCCAATGCCAAATAAGTAAGGTTTCAGTTTTTTCCCAACAGTAATGAGGCTAGGGTTAACATTTTTCGGCCGATTATTTCATACAATTCTGTTTATTTTCTTAATGTTTTATGCATTTAAAATTAAACATTGTTAATTAATAAATCTTTCAGATTCATTCTGAAGTACTTTTGAATTAAAATAACACAGAATAAAGGAAATTAAAAATTTCCAATCTGCATAGCGTTACCCCAACTGGTGTAGAAAAATTCACTCATTTGCATTACCGTTGAAAATTCATGCATGTGCATTATATTCTGATTGTTGACAATATTATCAATGGATGATTCTTGATTTAAATTATTTGATTTAAATTATTTTTAAGTTAGTTGCATGCTTTTGTAATTAAATTGTATTTATGTTAGTTATATATTTTTTGTATATGCTTAAGTTTTAAGTACATTTAAATACATATGCTTATAGTTTTAAATAGTTTTTTAAACCTGTTTTTGACCAATTATTTTAAAGGATTCATTTTATTTTCTTAGTGTTTGATGCATTTAAAATTAAACATTGTTAATTAATCTGTTCATGATGAATCTGAGAAAATTTTGTTGACAAATTCTTGAGATATAACATAAATTAAGAAAGATATTCTTCAGTGCCCATATAGTTTAAACTCTCAGTGACTCTGTTTTCAGTAATTGTATTATGAAAAAATGCTTTGTTTCAGTAAAAATTATTATTATATTAATTGCAGATTAATTCTTTCCACTTTAATTTAAAGCATAAATTCTACGGGAGCTAACAGAAAATTAGAGAGATAACATATTACGTTATGACTGACGGCCTTTATAATATTATGAGTGAATTATATGACTATGAAAATTTGAAGTTTTAGAATATTTTGATGAAGAATCTATTAAAATAGGAATTGCATAAAATATTTAATTATTAAAATTTAAACCAACATTAAAATTGACGAACCGGCTGGTCGCCAAAGGCAGCGAGTATAAAATAAAACTAATTTGATTGTTACTATTAAGAATACTATTTTTAAGTGTATGTCAAGTGTTAAAAATTGTATAATCATTAATAATCTCTTTTTTTTTTTTGTAGCTATAAATTTTAAAATTGTTTATATTTTGTGATACTGCCAGAACATTACGTAAAATAAAATATATATTTCTTAGGCTCGCCCTTTAAGGTTAACAAGTGTTCAAACTTTTGATGAACCAGACAAACTCAAGATTGAAGTTGGGGATGTAATAGAAGTAATTGAAGGAAGGTATGTTGTTTTTGTGTAATGAATTTTACTTTTTGTATACTTATATAATTTATTTCATAAATGTTTTACCTGTAATACTGTATAAGAGCAAAAGTTATAAATTTTTCATTTTTGTAAATTGATTTATCTTATTAAGGCATATGAAACAGTGAAATATTTCTCAATATAATTTATGCATTTTTGTGTCTTATTTTTCTTTACTCATAAGTATTTGTTTTTATACCTAAAACAGGCAGGAATTTTATTGGTGGAAAGGTCAAAATCAGAGGACTTTTGAAATTGGAATATTTCCTCGACTTATAGCTGACCGACAGAAACAGCTGACAACGGATGATATAAGTAAGCCATTGCGTAACAGTTTCATTCATACAGGCCATGGTGATATATCTGGAAGATCATGGGGCAGTCCTGGACACATTGATGAGTAAGTTCTCTATGTGTGTTTTATATTCTGTGGCTTAAATTGAAGCTCTAAATCTCTTTGACATTGCAGTTATGTATTTATCTATTGCTCTTGTTTTAGTAATACCTATTTCTTATTTTAATAAACTAAAAATACAGGCACAATTCACATCAAACTAATTATTTCTAAACTCTATAAATCAAAGCAGTTCAGTTCAGAAAAAAAAATCCAACTATAGTCTGTGTAATTTCTATAGGTGTTTCAAGGACACTCGTTTCCCAACTCTTCACTCTTTCTCCATCACCGTTGCCATGGTTTCGATAAAGCTTGTTTGTTTTTGTTTTGTTTTTTGCTACGCTGGTACATTTCGGGACTTTACTTTCGGAATACTTTACTTCCCTTCGGAATACTTTACTTTCGAAATCCTTAACAGCTGTGTAAAAAAAAAAAAAAAAAAAAGAGTGACACTGTTATCTGCCTCAGTTATTCGATGCAGACAACCAGTTACAAGGTAGAAAATGTGACCTTGAACTGCCTACAGAAAATACACAGACTATAAAAGAAATCGATGTTAAATGAATGTCTCAATACTTATTACTTCTTTGCTATTATTATAGGGTTTATCTTCAGAATCCAATGGAGCCACTCGATTTATTAGGTTTAAAAGAAGATCCTCCTCCTGCTCCCAAACTGAGAGACAGAAATACAAGTAAGACTATAATAACCTTCTAGTTATGTTTAAGATCTTAAATGATAGTGCATAGTGAAAGAACAGAAATCTCATATTAACTCTATATTCCCAATAAATTTTTATTTTGCAATGAAAATTAATTTCAGGAACATTTAATTTTCTTTTTGAAATTTTTCTGCACTTTAAGCAATTCATTTGTGAAATTAATCTATTTTATTATATATTGCAAAAGTGTTATGAAATTCAATTTGCTGCATTAATTAGTTTTAAAACATAGTGTGAATGCACAAAAGTAAACTCTTAGATACCTCAGTATATAACTTATATTTGGATTTTTCATCTGTTGATATCATATACTCATTTTAAGTTCAAAGATTGCAGCTGAATCCTTTCAGTCATTTTAAAAGAATTTATTTTCATAATTCTTAAAATTTAGGGAAAACTTTTTTTTTTTTCACCATTAGCAGAATCAAGAAAGAAAGAAGTATAAAGCTACATTGCTTTGAAATAATGTATCATTTAAAAATTAGAGCACTAGAAGGGGGAAAAAACACAATATATTTTATTGAGTTACATTGATATGTCAATTAAAAATGGTAATTATGGCTGAGATATTTAATAACTGCCCATATTACATTGTTTCTTCCTACATTCTGTTCTCTTATTACCAGTCATGCTAAAAAAAAAAAAAAAAGTTATTACTTGTATTAACTGAATTATCAAATTAAATGTTTTCTTCAGCAAAAAAAAAAAAAAAAAAAAGATTTGATTGATTTTAATAATTTACTTTCTTTCTCAATTAAAACTTATTTGTTTAGTGATTTTTGTAAACAGTGACTATTAGAAATATTTCAGAAAAAGTATATACTATGCTGTTGATAATAGCATATTGAGATTGTTTGGAAATTAGCAAATGTAGAATTAGAATGAATTAGGAATTAAAATTTATCAAAATCGTTTTTTTTTTCATTGAATATAATTTTCAATTTAATTTACAAACTTTGTTAAGTCATTACTAGCCTAATAACAATGTGGCTTTTACTCCTGTAAATTTTTATTAGTCTTTTTCGAAGATGCCAAACATTTTGAATATTGAGATGATTCTTTTGTTATAAATACTTTTTCTAAATTTTAAAAAATTTAAATTTTACTTGCTTAATTGATTTGAACATGCTTAGTACAATGTGTGATTGATCACAAAATTTCAACAATGTTGGAGCTTATAAAATATTTTAAAACACCAGAAGATAAACTAATTTTACTTCCCAAACAATTGTTGAAAAACACACAATGTAAAATTATAAATATTTTTGTCTAATGAGCAGAATTTTCCCATCATTTCTAATCTAGTAATTATTTTTTTATTATAATTTTTTAATTAAGTGATCTAAATATTATCAATCCTTAAAAATTACTAGTAATATGCAAATCTTTATATACTGTAAATCTTAATACTCCATGCTCCAAAAATATAGATATAAGTCTAAAATGCCATCCCTGAAAAATAAGAATAAAATGAATATATATAATGTGTGTGATTATAAATACTATGTGTTTTATTCGAGAAAACATTATACCTGAGATGTTAATGCATAATTACCTGTTACTGGACAATCCATGACTTTGATAATGTTCTGGAAAACCCGCCTTTTCTAAGTTTGATGATAAAATATGTCTTGTTTAAAAATGTAATTAAGTTCTCCAAGCAAAACCATTAATTGAGTCAAACTGTATTCTAAATTTGTTGATATACCTTATACTTCAATGTTTAGTCATTAAATACTAAGCAATTCCAATTTATTTCCTTTGCTTTGTTATGTTCATGGAAATTTTTTAGTTTATTTCTAAAATCATGCCAGTAATATATATATAATATATGTGGTGGATCCATCACAGTTTCATTTTTATACATCAATTAAATATGATTAAAAGCCACTTATCACTATTTTATGGAACATCATTTTATTATTATTTTCAATTTTGTGTAGTGTTTTATAGTATGTTTTAAAATATAGCTTTTATAGCATTTTCTTGAGAAACCTTAAAAGTTCAAATTATTATGAAACAAATTTTTTTCTCTAGATGCTATGCTTATTAAACCATTTATCTTTTTTTTCTTCTCCAAAATTCTATAAATATTGCCCAATGAACAGTTTGAAAATTTCCTTAATTTATTTTTAGTGCTGCTTTTTAACTAGCAAATAAAAAATTTATGCAACTTCTTTTTAAATCTCTATCACTAATCATTTTCCTAAATGATAAAAACCATCAATTGTAATTTGAGAACCATCTAGAAAATTAAGAGCTTAAGATTAAGATTATAATACTAATTTACTTGTTTAAATTATTAATATTAAATTTAAAAACTTGCAATCATACGCAAAAAGCCACAAAAATTGATTATACTTATTTAGAAGATTTGTTTATAAATAGCATGAAGTGTAAAATATTGGATTTTAAGAATAAATAATTTTATATACATATATATATATAATTAGACTGTGTCTGTTTTTACAAGCTGGCAGTTTTTCAATTTTCTTAATTTTTTTACCACTTTTAATTATTATCTTATGTTTTTTACAATAAATTTGTATAAACCAATAAGTAAAAATTAAGCTTAATCTTTTCTAGGAATACATCATTCAAACTTTAGTTTGGTATACACATTTGTATCTGTATCTATTTTTTAAGGAAAAGATATATGTATTCAGCAGATATTTGGAAGTACTGTGGTTTTATCTTAAACAACATACAAATTTAAAAGGCTATATTATTTATTGTTTGATGAGTAAAGCACAGTGCTGACATGATTTCTGAAAGTAATAAAGGATAATACTTACAGCAAAGTGTAAAATTCTACATGAATTGCCTGTTGATGTTCCCAACTTCCCCATATAACTTAAATCTTAAACAATAACCCAATAAAATACTTAAGTACAAGATAAAGCATTTTTGATGAATTATTCTTTATTGAATTTTTTTGAAAAGCATTTTTTCTGTCCTCTATTCTATTCATATGTATTATAGAAAATATTATATTATAGAATCTAATAGATTTTCTATTTACTTTTACAGAAAGTGAAGATTCAAATCAAAAAAAGAGTCTCACCAAACAATATGCTTATAACAAATTGGAAAATGAACAGAATGGAGAAAGCAAAGTGTTTTCACAACGTTTGAAATCTAAATCTAAAAAAGAAGTTAAGGAAGGAATTCTAATTGATTTCACCAATGAAATTGCTGTTTCCTCTCCCCCTCCTATTTCCCCTTCTCTTTTTCCAACTCAGAGACCATCATTGCCATTACATGTATCCTCATCTTTGGTTGATTTGTCTTCAACAAGTTCTTTCTCCACTCTCTGTTGTGGTGACAGAAAGAGTTCCCCAGATTATGACACCTCTTCAACATATTCTTCTTCAAGAAGTAATGGTGCATCAGATCGTTACTACAATGTTCCACCTACAGAAATGTCTCAACCTAGTGATCGATACTACTCTGTTGTGCCTAGCTCAGACTATCAACCACAAGAGAGCTTGAGAACTTCTAATTATTATTCTCCTGTTGCTGAAACATCTAGCAATTATACTCTTGCCCCACCACCTAGTAATCATCTTACCCGTATGGGTAGCTGCCCAGCCTTACATGTGGATCCTACTACCTCATACAGAAATGCTGCTCAATCCAATACTATTGGTAATCGTTCACCAATCAACACTTCTGCTTTTGATGATTTATTTGAAAGTTTTGGTAACATGTCCTTCCAAACACAGACTCAAAACAAATTTCCGACCAATCGATGCCAAACTGCTACGACTTGTGATAGAAACCAAATGCTTGAAGAGCTGAAGAAGACACTAGGTATGAAGGAGATGAACTCAAACTTTTCCAAAGATGTAGAATCAAAGCCAATTGTCAAAATACCTTTACTTCAACCTCCACAATCTCGTACTAAGAGAAATAATAGATGGACAGAACCAAGTGGATCAGATTTTCCTCGAGATGTTCCACAACCAGCTTCAAATCTTCCAATTCCACCTCCTGTACCAACTCTTCCTCCAAACATGGCTGAAGTGAAACCATTTGTCATAAATAATCCTGTTTCTTCTAAAAGCAATTTATCACCAAATAATGTACCTTTCAATTTATTTCCAAATACTGTGACTGCTCCTGCTTCAAATCCAGCCATTCTTAAACAGAAATTAATGTTAATCCAGGCACAGGTGTCTGGAGTGACAATTGATGAATGCCATGCAGCGTATCAAGAACATGGTGGTAACGTAGAGGCAGCTATTAAAAGTTTGCAATTGTCACAGCTCTGCCGTTTGGGTATTGCATCGAAATCACAATGCGAGAATGTTCTGAAATCTGTTAATTGGAATGTAGAACTTGCAGCATCTTCCCTGGTGGATAGCATGCATAATGCTCAATAATTATTGGTATTTCAGTTATAGCAACAGGGAAAGTGTGTGTCAAATTTGATGTGTGCATCTAAGGTTGTGAGTGCATTCAAACTGTGCAAAAAATACAAATGTTGTTTTGATTTTATTTATTGTCTATTATCAAAAGAGGAATTAAAAAATTATGGACATTATATGTCTTAAAATGTGTAAATAATAAAAATATGCTTATAATAAAATTTTCTGTAAAATAGAAATGTAATGTCAAAAAAAAAAATAACCTTTCATACAATCAGCTTGTGATAAAGCTAAAAAAGTATACTGAGTTTGTTAACATTGACATTATTTGAATTTAAAATTGAAAAAAAGTTATGATAATGAAACCTGGTATAATATTAAGCATAAAAATGACTATGTATTTTTATTCACTTGCATTGAAATTTTTTGTCCCATCATACATATTTTTGTCTTTTTAAGTTATTTCAAAAATCTTTCTTAAAAAAATCCCTCATCACTGGCAAGTTGTCTAAAAAAATTCTTATGTGTTTATATTTTATGACAAAGATCCTTGCTGCAAATTTGTGTGTGACTTTTATCTTATATTTATTGTAATAGTTTTTCATTTACCCATATATATATATATTTTTCATATTGCAGTTTGTTTTTGTCATGTAATAACTTTCTTTATAATCAAACCATAAATCATGATTAATTTTGTAATATTTATTATTTGGTTTTATGGTATTTGTTATTGTGCTTTTCATCATACTTTCTAAATAATTTCTCTAACAAATTAATTATTACTATAGCAATGTTTTAAATTGATAAAATATTTATCAGTAATTGCATTAATATAGTTATTGGTTTATTATTTCTTAACATACTGTGATATGCAATCAATGTGATTCAAGAGCTAAAGTAGAGTCTCAAATAAATATCCACTAGAAAATATGGTAGATCTCTTATAAATATATTTTTACTTATTAATCAAATAGATCTCAATCACATAAAATAATCTAAAATAAAACTATGTGATATTTTAGAAAATTGAATAATTTTATATGGTAATTACAAATATACTGTGTAAGTATGTAATGTATGTGTAAGTATTATTTTTTTCTCTTATAAGAATTAGAATATCTACTTATAAAAAATATATATATAAGTTACAAAAAAAAAGCATTCTAATCATATCTTTGAAGCAGTTAAAGTATGTCTTAGCCATATAGATAACTTGACTTGAACATTTTTATTATAGTCATTCTTGGTATTACTGCAAGATAGTGCTTATAAATTGTTTTAATGGCTTTAAAGAATGATTGTTTGCTGTCTTATATTCTGAATTTCAAAAGCTAGTTTGTCTCTTAAAATCTTTCATATTCATAGTAATTTTTAAAATTAAGGTAAACATATTTATCTTCTGATGCATTTCACTATTTAAAACTTTAGAGTTGTAAATGCAACCAGTTTTTGTTTTTTAAATACAATTTAGGTTATTAAAAAATTTTGGAGTATATAAAGTTTTAAATTTTTTTTTAATCTATAAAGCATATATACTTTTATAAAATTAATATATATTTTATTTGCTTGTATAATTAAAATAACAGATGAAAGAAGTATCATAATTTGATTTACTTTTTGTATTATTTGAAATGTAGAATTAATTTTAATTTTAGGCTTTCGAATTTGCATATCAAATTATAAAATTAGAAAGATATAATAATTTAATTCCATTACTCACACATGTGCACATTATAATAATTATAATTCATTCACACAAGCACAAAGTAGTTTGTAATTTAGTAATATATTTTGGTATTTATCAATATATTGCACTCTACGATAATTTTCTTCATACTTTCTATAAATACAATCAATATTTACTAATATTTTATGATGTAAACTATATTTTATAATATTCAACTTCTATGTCAAAAATTTTCAACCAAAGAATCTTTTTTTCCTTTGTCAAATGTATATTCAAATTTTGGATCTTCAGTTTTCTCTTAATTGTCAAATCATTATGAAAAGAAAAGGGGGGGAAGGTATACTTTTTGGATTTAATCTTCATTCTTGAAGTTGATCCCCAATTTTGTTTTGTTTGTCAAACCATTGTGGGGGGGGGGGGGTATATTCCTTGAGTTGAATCTTTTTTTATTCTTCGGCTCTACTCTATTAAAAATGCTGCTGATAATTTTCATATTTTATTTTGTAGTCAATTTGAATTTTGAAAGAAATATAAATTCCTTCTAACTAAAGTTATTAAATATCTCTTTCATTTTTTTTTACTATTTATTTTTTCTGTATATGTGTTGTTTACAATACTTAATTCTATCTTGTCTTTCTAAAAATTGTAAATGTCTTTATTCTCTAGTCTTTTTATTGTTTCATTGAGTGTTTGTTTTTATTTCTTTTGTTCAAAATATTCTAATCATATATGTTATGAAAATAAATTAATATTCCAACATAATTTGGCTGTAACAAACATACTGGTATCAATTAAATTTGAGAGCATTGCAGGTAAACCATTTTACACATTCATATAATTATTAAAAATTCATGCATGTCTTTCAGTGTTTCTTACATACCTTGTAAAAAGAATAAATTTTAATTATTCTTTCTCTAGAAAAAGTAATTAAACCTTAATAAAAAAATGTTACAACATACGTCTACTTTATATTCATTTTCTAAATATGTTTTACAAATTATAAGAATCTCTGAGTGCATTTTTGCTTACTTTACAACTCATACTAATTTTTACATTCAATTTATAGAATTTGTCATATCACATTCAAACAGATTTTTCAAAAAACTAAGGAGGGGGGGGGGGATTATCTTTAAAACATACAATCAATAGGGACTTTTTTTTTCTTTTTTTTTGCAAGAAATTTATTATAAAACTATTTGGCAGCCATGCCACAATTTTGTTAATTTAATCAAAAACATTTTTAAACTGTTAATTTTATTATAAAATTTCACACAAATATTAATGCATCGCATCAATTATAGTCTTATATTTAAATATGCCTACTACATTATGAATAATAAAAATACTGAATTATGGCCTGTGTGTTCAATATATTTTTAAAAACATACATTTAAAAATGTATGCATTTTTTAACTGAAACACAAAAGTACATTGTGTGATAAGTAGCATTTAAACTTTCAGAAGCAAGCAATGCTAATTAAATGTTTAGTTGGTTAATGTTCATTAATTTTTTTTTTTTTTTTTTTTTGTTATTTAAGTAATATAAAGCAAAGTGACATTGAATTAATGAATAATTATTTAAAAACTTTTAGAGTCAGTGAGCTTACAAGACTGAAAGCACTGTTCTGTATAATAGATACAAGGTATTTTTATTTTTACATGTACATTTTAATTACAGGTTTTTCAATTTTGTTTTTCTGTATAAATTTCTTTAAAAAAATCTTGATTTATTGCATCTCTTATTTACTGTGCTTTTTTGTTCATATTTAATCCCTTTATTCACTAAACAGACTATAATTGCATTATGATTTTTTTGTACAAATTTTCAAGTGTTTCATTGTCACTTCTTCCATAACTATTTATATTGATGTACTTCCATTCATCCCAATTGGGAAATGTGATATTTCGGATCTGAAAATAAATGAGTTAAAAATGTGTTTGTGTTATTCGATTTCATTTTTTAAATGATTTCATTATAAATGTAGTTTTAAACCAGCAATAATATTCTTTACTCAACTTTCTTGTATTTGCAACTTAATTTCAATTCTTTTAATAAGATTCTACATCTTCTGAACGCATCAAAGCTGCAAACCTTTCAAGATCATGCCAAATTTCCGAGAGTGAATCCCCTAATTTAATGCGATTCAATATTTACATTTGCTTTAATATGTATAATAATGTTGTGTTTCATAATATAATGAAGAAAACCATGTATTAATATTAAAATTGTTTTTTTTTTTTTTTTTTTTGACAGGCTGGGTTAAAACATTAAGTTTCTACTATTTTAGTGAAGAAACAACAGACCAATTTTTTTTTAACTAAATTATTTTTTGAACTATCATGCTTGCATAAATACAAATAAATAAACAGGATTTTGCTAAAAGTTTAATACATATTTGCATTTCTGATAGTAAAATTTTATAAATAGTTTCTTCCCATCCTTTTGAGCTAATCATTTTCGCAAGCACTATGATAGATAAACTTCTCTCCAATAAATTTGAGTTTACCTTATTGTTAAATGTAAACATCTCCTCCTTTCATTTTTCCTTTTATGCCTATTTTGACTAAATAAACACATCCTGAGGCAAGGGTTTTAGAATCCGAGAATGAACAATATACACAAATCGTGTTCAGGTTTATGTGTTCACCATTCAACGACACTTACAGAACTGTGACAGAAAAAGAAAAAAAAAACGTTTGCCACAGTTTCCAAGATCAATACGCTGCTTTTTATATGAACTTTAGAGATACCCTGTATATCATTTACCATAAATCCGTTAATAAGTTTCACAGTTTTTATTTGTTTGCCTGTTTAGGATATCCTGTATATCATTTAGCAACTGATAATTATTTAAAATATAATTTTCTATTTTATAAAAATTAGTAAATAACTTTATTTCTGATTTTCGATTATGCTATTTTTATTCTATAATATTTAAATGAGACTCTTCATATAATCTTAATTGAATATATTTATTTAACATCATTTTACATAAGGAAAAATCACATATATATTTTTTTCCACATATAAGTTACATCCTTCTTAAACTATAGAATAATCAACAATTATAGACATCCAATAAACAACACATATTATCTAAGTAAAACATCCATTCATAATTTAAATCATGAGACATCATGCACACTTAAGTAGAATCTCTAATAAGGAATCTGGTTCTGATAATACTGGATCATATCATAAGTTCTTGTACGGAAATTCAAACAAGAGTCTCTGATTATCTTCAGCATATATGCAGCAGCTTCTTTTTCGCTGGCGTTTGGAGCGAAACGGGATCTCAGCAGCTTGATGGTCTGTCCACGGAAGCAGGGTAAACCAGTGTCCAGCATTAGTGTTACCAAGGAAACAACTGCTTCTCTATATGGCCTACAAAGATAATAATAACAATGGAATACTTCGTAAGATAATTATAATAACAGTGTGGGAATTGCTTAGGTACTAGTTATCATATTCTGTACGGTGCATGTTGCATCACGGATTACGGCATGATAATCACATGCTTGTTTCGCGCCTAATTTGGCAGAGGGGAGTTCGACGATAAGACATGCCGCTCACATTCATTTGCCTTTTTACAAGTTTTTATGTTTGTTAAGTAACGTTTCGTCCCTATATTAACTTAAATGTCATTTTCTTAATAAATAGTACCAGAGAGACCGAGCTTAACTTGTCAAATTCTTTTTTTTTTCTTTGTAAAATCGTGTTTTTTCAAAGAAAATATCTAGATGGGGTCACACACATATCGATTATACATGAATATTTTCAGTTTTATCTACATATGAACTGATCATTTAAATAAATAACATATCATGAATGCACTTAGTTTAACATGTTATTCAAAACAATTTGCCATATTTCAGTATTCATTTTACAGTTTATTTATCATTACTTATATTTTTGAACTTACGCTCAGTTTTACCATGGTGAAATCGGGTCCGAAATGGCGCTATATGACATTGTCAGTATGAGAGCAGATAGAAAAAAGGCTCTACTAGTTAGTTATAATTTTGTGTGTGTGTGTGTGTAAAACGACGTTTTTTCAGTAGACACCTATATAGATAAACTTGAAAAATCAAAAATATTAAATATAAATACACAAGAAAAAAACATAATGCAAAAAGCGTGACTCGAACCGAGGACCAGTAACACCCATGTCATTCATGTTGTTCTGACCACTATACTGCACTGCCCACACTTCGAAAAGGAAGAATATACTTCTTATTCTAATAGTTAGTTATAAAAAAATAATTAAATGTCTAAATAAAGTAAAAGGTTATTCTATCTAAATAAAAAAAAATTGTAAAAATTCATTACTTTTGCAAAAAAATAAAAAAAGAAGAAAGGAAAAGTCTGAAATTTTTTTGAAGTTCCCATTTTAAAAATTATTTAGATCATTTTAAAGCAATATTTTTTTTTATTTAAATCGAGTTTCTAATTTTTAAAAAATACTCTAAAATGAATTTTTAAAGAAGGAAAATTTACTTAATTAAATTCCAATTCGTCATAAAAGCAATTAACTCACCTCACTGCCAAGTAAGCTTGCACACACAGCTCCATAAACCAACGGAATGGTTGAGCCTCCATTTTTCCACCCATGATCATGACCATTTCATCAGTAAGTTTGATGTCCGGTTCGAAACCCAAATTACCACCAGGGGAGCTTTCAAACATAAATCCAAAATCTGCAAATGTATGCGGGGGGAAAAGTTATTTATAAATTCACCTCATAAAGTCAAGCATTTAAAGGCTGTTTTCTCTAATAAATTTTTTATTAGTACATATAATTTACAGTAATCGTAAAACGTTGTATATACGACATCAAATCTCAATAGTGTGATCCCAAAACGGTGGGAAATAAAAGGAAAATTATCAATCTGGCCAGAAGAGGGCAGTAAATTAATATTTAGTATATAATTTAAGAAATAATGAAATGAAGTATAACTGCAACTAGCCTTCTTTGGCGACCAGTGTGTTCATCCAGATTATTGATTTTCTTAGGCTATTAAAGGATTAATATGGAATGCATTTAAAAAAAGACAATTTACTTTATTATTTGATATTACTGCAAAACATGAATTCAACTGAATTTGTTAACTGCAAATTAAAAAAGTGCACATATTACGGAATTGAAAATCCTATTACGGCGTTTAGCAAGTGCATGCGATTGAATATTTTGATAGAAGAGTTTGAATTCCATCATAACCTTTAAAACATATTGTGTGACACATTATTAAGTTAATAAGAATAGTAGGAAATCATTAGAAAGATAATTTTGCAAGACACTTGTCGGTTATAATGGCGACCATAGGCGCCAAGAAAAAATTTCGCCAATTTGGCGATTTAAATCGTCAAAATATATAGCATGCGATTCGCACGTTCAAAATTTTTCATAACAAATAATAATGCATTAGAATATATTTTTAGTATTTGGCGAATTTTTTTCTTATCGCTTTTTGGTCGTCGTTAAAACTTACAAGTACCTTTTTTTTTTTAAGATAATAATTATAACAATACATTTGCCTTTTGCTCGTTCATTATTTTACTTATTACACAGAATATACGTTTAAAGAAAGATCTTTATTTATTTCTTAAGAGGTAAAGCGAACCGAGGACAGGAAAAATGAAATCTACGATCGCAAATTTCAAGTTATGTGAGAACATTATTATTTTTAAGTCATTATTTGTCTTAATTAATTTAAGTCATTAACCAGTTTAAACCGGCTTACTAGAGCTACAAAGAGAGTTCCAAAACTTTTTTGCTAGCCAAGAAAAAAATTGAAAATGAAAATTGCCAATTATGCTTTATTCATTGCTACGTGATTTCGAGCTTTAAAAGCCCCCTAACAAAAACACACAAAAAGGAATGCCGTGTTTGGAAGCTGAATAACGATCTTTTCCGTCGCAATGCGATTCCCCAAATGATAAACTATTTACCAATACATTTTTAAACATATTAATTTATAAAGGATGTTTATGAAAACAATAATTTTGTAAACACAAATTACTGTTTTCTAATTTTTGAGATCATAAAACAGTTTCATAATGGATTAATCTTAGAGCAGCAGTCAAATCCTTCAATGTTTCCTTCCCACTTAAGAATGAATGAAGTGATATTTCCCCATTGGGGAAAAAGAAAATACTTTTATCAACTGTTATTAAACGTCAGTGAAGTTTTTTTGAACATATTATAAAAATTAAATTATATAATTTCCTCCGAAAAAAATTACATTCCATGTAAATAACAGCTATTATGTCATATTTCTACGTCAACCTTTTAAAAATGCATCTGCTTTCAAAGAAGCGTACGTAATAATAATGCAATATCGGTAAAAGCAGGTAAAAAAATATATGCGATTAAAAGATGAAGATGAAAATTGCCATTTATGCTTTATTCAGTGCCTACGCGATTTCGAGCTTCAAAACCTCCTAACCAAAACAACATCATGTTCTCACATGATAATAAACCTTTTTGTGAGATAATATTTTTGCAAGATATGAGTATCAGTTTCCCTTGAGAAGTCATAGCGATTACTTATCTGGCAATTGTTCAGTTTATTTTTGTGCTGGATTCAATTTTATTTGGAGCCTGTTTCTTCATTTCTTTTATATCTTCTAAACCTGACTAAGGAAGGGGCATACGGGCCGTTGCCCCGGGCCCCAAAATCGAATAGAAAGTTTATTTTACGTTTCCTTCTTTAGCAGAGGAAGCCACCAAAGAAGTTTTTGCCCCGGGCCCCAATTAGGCTAAGTCGGGCAGTGGATTTCTATGCCACGAACATTAACGTTTTATATTTCTAAATGTCAAATGAAAGATCTATTGCTACTATCAGACAATTCAGGAACCACAAATTAAAAAGAGGGGAGGGAAACATAAAAAATAGCACACATTTTCAAAGAAATTAAAGTCACAGAGCTAGACGAATGCTTTTAAACAGGATTTTTGAAATTAAGAATCCCGGCAAATGAGGATACACAAATGGATTTTCAGGTCATGATAATAATATTTTCTGTGTTTAGTAGTTTAGTTTAGTTATATTAATGTCCCGTTTTAAATCAACAGTAGGGCTATTTTGGAACGGATCTCGTAATTTTGAGCCGCGGTCAGATGACGAGGACACCTGGGCTGGCACCCCCCCCCCAAACCACAACACACCAGTGGGAGGACGTTTGGCCCGGATGGATTTAACGTACACCAGACCCGCTTACACCACGGTTCTTCAGTAGAATCGGGTCTAGAGCCAGAAACCCTCCGGTTCTGAAGCCGACACCTTACCACCAGGCCACCGCGGCCCATATTCTCTATGCATACTTCCATCAAATTCTTTAATGCAAGATTACAATTTTCCCCCTAAGTAAATATATTTAATTCAATTTCTATATATTTATAAGAGTTACATATGCTTGCTGTATTTCTGTATCATTATAAATGCAATGAAACAGCTTAAGTCTTGATAGTTTTTTTCTTCAACCTTATTTGCAAACTTCTTGTTACAGAAAGTATTTTATGCACACATGGAGATGAATAAAGTAGCAATTAAAAAGTAAAGGGTTTAAAATGTCGTAAATTGTTTATTTTCAATATTTTTACTTTCTCGCATGCGAAGTATAGAAAGAAAAAATTATGTAATCGTTAAAAAAATTCGAACTCGAGATTTTGCTCGGAGAATAGTAAATTCGCAATTTTAATCATAAATATCTCGACCAATTTTACAGATAACTCCATGAGATTTTCCCCTGTGTTTTTATTATGATATGGCTACAATATTATAATTGGAATTTTTGGTTTATATCATTTATTTTTATTTATTTTTTATTATTATTTAATTTTTTTTTTTTTTTTTTTGACACTGGGGACTGCAACATGTCTCAATAAATTCAGTATAGTCACCATACTACGAGGGCTGATCCAAAAAAAGTTTACAAGGCAAAGGAAAAATGCTTTATTAACAATAGACACAGGATACAAATGGTAATTAAGAGACATATGTGGCGGTCACTTCTCTACATAATCACCAAACCTGCCAAGACATTTATCGCACCATTGGACCAATTTGTTTAACCCGTCTTGGTAATAACAGGTCTCTGGCTATTGAGTCATTCTCGGCACCTTTTTAAAAATAGCCATCTGATATGAACCTTGTTTTGGATAAGCTTTTCTTCAATGTCGGCAAAAGGAAATAGTCACTGGGAGCCAAATCGCGGCTGTGTGGGGGCTGGCTCCAGACCTCCCACCTAAACGTTTCTAGCAATCTCTCTGTCCGCTTCAAAAGAACGACACCATTTCGCCACTTGTTGCCTACTCATTGCTTCGCCCTCCCCCCGTACACTTTAATGATTTGTCTGTGAATGTCAGATGGGGACATATTCTTGGGCCATAGAAATCGTATCAAGACTTATACCTCTATGCGAGACCACTCTTCTAGACGTCTTGCCATTACTGTCTGTCGATGTTTCAGGTCTCTGTACTAATACTATCTGCTCGAACGACTGGTCTAAGACAACTAGTGTCATATGTTTCCACTTTGGATAACAATAATCCCATCCACATTTTCTACTTTCTAAATACTGCTGCTTGTAAACTTTTTTAGATCATCCCTTGTATATGTATTATGTTACTTTCATGGCTATATGAGAGCCTTTTTGAATTTAAAGGACTTAAAATGACTTTACCAATCACCTTGTACATTAATATCATATTCGAGGACTAAACAAATAGTTAATGATAATGATTGCAACAGTTGACTCTAAACTGTTGACAATGACTCTAATTAAAAACTTTCATTAACACAACCTATTATAATGAACTCAGATCTTCATAATATAGAAAGCTAAACTCACCAATATGAATAATATGACCATCGACATCAACCATAATGTTACCATTGTGTCTATCTTTGATCTGCAACAAAAATCCTATAACACTGTAAGCAGCCATGCTTTTGATGAAATTCCTACGGGCCTAATAAAGAAAATAAAGTATTTTTAAACACCTAAATAACGAAAATTTAATATAAATTTGGTCTGTTATAATTATTTATAATTGAAAAAAAAAGATATAAAATTTTATTTAACTTATGTATTAAATGTACTATTTTTAAAACATTTGGAGCATTTAATTCTCATATTTTATTTTCCAAAGAAGAAATTACTTAACTTCGTTTGTTAATAAAGTTTTTAAAAAATTATGGAAGTTTTAATATTATCTTTTTTATAAGAAATTTTACCATCGCAAACAGAAACTCTACGGGAGGCTGGGGAGGTGCTTAGATTTAATCTTTTTTGTATGTTTTTTTAGCAGTAAGAAAAATTAATAATTTTTTTAATTATTAATGCATTAATATTTTTTGCAATGATCATCAATGAAGAAATAAAGAAAATTTCCAAAATGCTATTGCTAAAATTAATCCATTTGATTTTATGCTAAAATTTTTAATAATTTGAACCAACTCTTTCCCCATGCAAATTGAATTTTACATCAAATCCCATTACTCATTATTCTTTATCTAACATACCCTATAATATATGATCTGCATTGTTATATAGACTTTAATATGTTGCATCCCCCTTAAATCTTTCAGCATACACCCTGTAAGGCATGTCAATTTTGGCAACACTGCTCATCACTTGTAGCAACCCGCTAGCCTACCAGAGAGTGGGGGAAGAGAGCGAGACTGAAGGAAGAGAGAGATTGGTCTGAAACCGAAAAGAAGGATGGTGCTGTGTTAGAGTGTTTACGTTTCTTTTTGTATTTTATGTTTTACTTTTGTGCTGTGTTCTGTATCAAATGTGAATAAAAATTTGGGATTAAACTTTGGAGTGATCACTGCCTCTACCACTCACACTAAAGAAATCCCACACAAAGAGGGGTTTTTACACACCCATTCAACAAAAGGGGTATCATCTTAGAGTTTCCAAATTCAGAATGCACACATATACACTGGTGGATAAAAAAAAGGAGGGGACAAGGAGTTTCGAATACAGCAAATAATAGTAAAATACAGAGACAAGATCATTATAAAATATAGATAGATACCTGCTGAAATGGTTTCGATAATTCATCCCCATATTTCTTAATGAAATATTCATACAATCCAATATCAGTCTGTCTGCCCAATTGATCTCTGGATTTTGCATTAGGCACACATTCAATCACACCACACTATAAAAAGAAAAATGAAAATAATAGACATTTCTAATAATAATTAAATATACACTTTTTTAAAAAAGAAAATTGACAAATGTGCAGTACACGGGAAATAGAATAATTTAAACTTTTTAAATTTGAATTTGTAGGTAACTCAATTTTTTTTTTTTGGTGATGTCTTAAATTCCTATTGATATAAGAGTAAAATATCGTCTTTAATTCAACTTTATTTTGGTCAATTTGAAATAAAAACAAAAATTTTTTAAAAAATGCTTTTAATTCTATAGTCTGTGATAAGTTTTCACACACAAAAGTTTTATTGTACAATTGCTATATACAAACTATAATACGATGTTAGTTTATTAAAATTATTTGTTAATTTTTTTTAACTACACATGCATTTACATTCCTGTCTTTAATACTTTCGCATCATTACTGTTTTGGTGGAACTCACAGTTTAGTTGATAATATAAGTGTTTTCATACTTTGCACCTATTTTCTCTAAAAAAATTGCTATTGTGTTAGTTTAGCTGTAATTGTACTAGTTTTAAGATAGCCATTTGTATTATTATTTATTGTTTATTTATTATCTACTCATTTGTAGATAATGTACTAAATTTTTTTCCTACTGATATACTTATTTCTAGATGCCATGCAATTTAATTCAAACTTTTGGCAATTCGAATTTTTATTGTGGTTTCTTCAGCTCTCTAGCTCTATCATAAGATTGTACTAATAACAGACACTGTATATATATATATATATATATATATATAGGAATTTTGTACTAGTTGGTTTCAAACTTTTCAATCCTTCAATAACTAAAAACTAAAACTACAATAACTCCAACAGTCAGGTAAATCTTACAATTTCTTCAGTTACTGAAAATTTTAAGGATAACAGCAAATTAACCAAGAGTTTTTCTTAATCTTGCTTTGCATTTCAAAGAAAAATATAAGAGTAATGAGGATGGCAGTGAAAATATTAATTTATGGTCAACTCATAATTTTTCGTAACAGAAAATTAGATGGACATAGTACCTTGTATAAAACAGATAATAAAACCACCATAACAAAAAAAAAATCATCCATTTCCTGTTATATTTCTTTGAAGCAAGCCATTATATAAAATATCTACTAAAAGACATGGGAAAATCCAATTTGATCTTTTAACTGAATTTTTAAGTAACTAAATAATGATGAGAAAAATAATAGCATAAATAAGAAAAAAAAAAGAACAGGCTAATTAATTTGCATCAAATTGTAATCAATGATTGGTCCATGTTATCTAGCCAAAGTGGCCTTTTTTTGCAGAAAATAAAAACATCAATGAAATAACTATACATTTTATGGACATAATATTCTCCAACAAAATTGAAAAATGTATGATTTCAAAATACCTATCAAGACTTTTTTTAAAAAAATTAACAATATTAATTTTTAATTTGAAATGAAACTTAAAATTTTTAAAAATTCAATCAAAATTAAATTTTTTTTAAATTTAAGTTTCGATTTTTAAAGTAAGATCCAAAATAAATGATTTTTAAACAAAGTTACCCCTGGTGCAGTAGCAACTACTCTGTATGGAAACAAAAACAGATCCAATCCAACTTGTTTGAATATATTCTGAAAAAGCTCGATCACTTGTAAGGCCAGCATATCCTAAGACAAATTTTTATTAATCAGTGTTCTTTCTTTTACACTAAAACAACACTTTTGACAACAGTTATAATAAAAAAATATATAATTACCTGTCTGACATCATCTCCAACTTTGAATATAGCCGCTTGCCAATATTCTTTACCCATATTTTCTTCTTTCTCGACCTCTTTGTCTTTAGTTATGCTCATAACCTTATTTTCCATTTCGTGAATGCCACAATGTCTTACTTTAAATCTTGCTAAATAAGGAGCTTTAGCAGCACTAAGGAGAAATGTCTTATTTAAGAAATTTCATATTTAAAATGTAATTTTTTTACAAATCATTATAGAACTATATTAATATATTTAAATAATTAATTTCTGATTAGTAAGAGTTCTCTAATAGGGAATTCAACCATTACTTTGCAGATTTGAAAATTTCTTTATGTTAATTTTGCTATGTGAAACTGTATTAATGAATCTGGATACTTACAACTATTGCTGCAATCAGGATACTTGTAAATATCGTACAATGGATTATTTGTAAATATTTGATTAATCCAGAAAGTATATTTTTCTAAAATCGTAAAGACACACAAAACTTAATTGGAAACATGTATTGAAACAGATACAGCACTCACTCATTCAGATCCCTAAGTATTAAAGGAAGTACGTATTACACAGTCAGTCTAATTTCTGTATACCAACGTCGGAGAAATCCGCTCCTGGCAACGGAGCTTAAGTGTGACAATCTTCTGTACATCGGCATCATTGTAAAAATACCATTCGACTAGGAACCTTTTTAGAAGTTATGGTAAGGATGATTCATGCTGGGATTGTGTTTCCCCAAGAAGGTATACAACGAGGAAGCATTACTGTTTTCCTTCGTAGAATACAGTCATAAGGGCTTTGAAGGATAGCCCTCATGCAGCACTGCACATACAAAAACTGTTGCAGCAGTACTCTGCGAAGTATTTATCCATCCCGCCTATTCTTGCTCTCTGGTAACTGCAAGTACCTGAAAAGATTCCTGGCTAACATTTTCCCAGTGATGACAACATACAGAAGACTCTTAGTGTGATAGTCTTCTGGACGGAGGAATCTTTTCAGGTATTTGTTCGCTGTCAGGCATCGGATATCTTCAATATCGGTATCGAAGTGATCAGTGTGCAATTTTTTTACACCGATTTGCATCAATAATTATTTCTAGGTAATTTTGTTTTTGTTCGCTTACGGTCTTCAGAAACTTACTTTCTTAACGAACCAAAAATGATAAACTTAGACCTGGAAAACTTAGTAGAATACTTTTTTTATGTACAGTAAAACCTCAGTAATTTGGCAGTCACTATATCAATCTAACCTATCTTATAGTCTGGCGTTAACAAAAAATCGAAATGCGAGCGAAAAAAGCGAAATATGCAAATGAATGGGCACATATATACTCGGAGGAAAGAAAGGTGACCTTGAAATGATATTTAAAATATTTTAAAAAGGATTTTAATTAGTTATAAACTAAGCAAAATTTTGATATTTTTTAAAATCTAGTCTCCGAAAATATTATTGATTAAAACTAAATTTTACAGCATTTTAAAATCTCAGAAATTGTTTCTTTAATAATTCTAAATTTAGCTGCTACTTTTTTATTTATTTATTTATTAGTTTTTTTGCTTAACTTTAAACAATGAATTTGACTGTTGCATTGGAAGTAATATTGTTTGCATTACATCAGCAAATATTTAATCATATGATTTCTTTCATTGTTGAAAGCAAATAAGAAGAATTCTGTTTAATATACATGTACTTATACAAGGAATATATAGAGAAATTACGGAAATGTAAAAATTAAAATAAATGAATTATACAGTTATGTTTTTAATAGCACTTTGATGTTATGGAACTAGACTCGGATAGGATGGATTTTGAATACAATGAACAGAACAGGTGGAAGACTATTAATATAACATGGGTTTAATATATGGCAATTTGTAGCTTAATAAATTTTATTGATAGAACCATAAACATAAATTTATGTACCAGAGATTTAATTGAAAATAAACACAACCAATATTTCTGGCAAATCAGTTGCTTACCAAAACCAAAACCAACCAGCAAACTGTTCGTTTTAGTATCCCAAGACCACCAATTTTCAATTTCTACCTCGCTAAGGGAAGAGACACGAAGGATGAGCATACTTCTGAACCTTATCATTCTTTGACTTTGATTCCCCCCCCCATTAGATAAATTTTTGTTCATTTCTCCCTAAATTCTACGTGCATGTGAGTGTCATGTCGTTTCTGACCATACTACTTTAGTTTAACAAAAAATTGAGTATTGTTTCTTATATGGCTAGTTTAAGCATAATCCTCGAGAGATATCTCTCGAAGACTATAGCTTTCAGGAGACTCACAAAGAACATTTTATATAATATCATTAAATGTGACAAGATTATATACCGTTGTTAATTTCAAAATGCTATCGAAAAATTCAATAACAACTTTTTTTTAAAAATGCTTTAACGTAAAAAATTATTATTATTTTGTAGAATAGTGAATTATCAAATTTTAAAAACAGAAATTTTTCATTTATTCCTTAGAATTTAAAGTTTATCCCTTTTACGGAAGTAAAAACTATTTTAAAATATTTTATTGTGAATTAGAATTTTTTTTCCAACATTATGAATTATCCACAATTTTTTCGCTTTCTAAGTCCACAAAAAATCCGAGTTCCCTTAAACATCTCCTCTTTTTTATTTTCCTCTCACCCCTATTTTGTTTAAATAAACCCATTCAGATGCATGCAAAAAGAGCAGATAGTTTTCAAATCCGTGAATAAACAGTACTATTAATTAGTAGTAATAAACATTATTCCAAATTTTTAAATCTTGATTTAAAATAAATATAAATAATTATCAAAAAGACCTTTGCATAGGTGTTCCAGACTTATAGTCAATATCCAGAACAACAGCTTCTGGATTAGATGGCAAATAACAACCAGGCTGAACTTTAATTTTGCTTAAAGCATCCAAGCAAGCTTGTTTCCTTTGCGGTCCTTTAGGATAAGGTCTGAAAAAACATATAAATTTATGTATAATACATCAATTCAGAATATCAAATAAAATATTAATTCATCTTTATATCATATGCATAAAAAATTAACTACTTGAGATATTAATGAAGTAACAACAGGCATCATATATAAGTCAAAAAATGATAAAGCAATTAATTAAGAAAAATATTTAATAAATTGCTGTTTATTTTTATTCTTTAACAAAAAAGCTAAAAAATTTAACTATTTAATTTATTTTTACTTAATAGATACTTTTGTGAAAAACAAGGACTGAATACCATATTTTTTAATCCCAAAGAAAAAAAAATAAATCATAGATGTTATAATCTGATACATGAAATCATCACAATTTTTGTACATCCAATGGACTCTTCTTATTTGAATCAATATGGCAAACATTTCTCAAAGCAGATTGCAACATTTAATTGAATAATAGACCAAAATAGCTTATTTAAAGTGGTTTAATTATTTCTTTAGCTTTTTTCCCCAATCTATGATCTGTATGATCAATAAAAAAATCAACTTTGCTTACTATTTGAAAGCTTACAATGAAATTTGTAATAATTATATATTACTATTTTTAAAAACAATTGCAATTTTGAAAAGAGTATTTCATCTTTACTGATATTATAATCAAGTTGTATGTTCGTTTGTTTTTTCAAATGCATTCAATAATTTCCATTTTTTCTCTTTTATTTCAGGAATCTAGCCTCACATGTTTAAAAAAATCATATTAGCAATTTTTGATATAAAAAAAAGATATATCAAAGTTTTTGTCCTAAAAGTTTTTTAATGTTAATTAAAAATGTTAGCAAAAAAAGCAATTAAAAAAATAAATCCGTAATTCTGAAGGGACTCTATTAAACATTCACAAACTACTAAATTTAATACAATATAATATAGTCAAACCACACTTAGCGAAGTAATTTGCATAAATGAGCAAAACAAAATACAAAAAATAATTGTCTTGAATGAACAATGTTTTGCAGAATGAGTGACGAAGAAACATCATGACATCACATGCTGGGTTGTCTTCTATCTATGCTAAAATATTGTTCAAAGAGAACCCTTATTTCTTTTTTTTGGGGGGGGGGCGTTGTTGAACCCAACTCCGAGGAGTTTGTGCAAATGTCCGCAAAGCCTTAATCGAAGAGATTGTGTCTCCAGCCAAGTTTATGGAACTAGAGGTATATGGCAATGACACCAGAATTATCGAAGAACATATGGCTCTGCATTCTGAGTCACAGCAAAAAACTGTGGAGGAGATTTGATAAGAAAGGGAGGAAATAATAGACTAAATGAAGTAAAATCTTCAAAAGAAATAAGGAAGATGTTGAAAGAAAGCGAAATTACTGCATCATACATTGAGAAGTACTACAATAATAAGACAGTAGCTATGAGATGTATAACTTAATTTAGCAATAATGTATAGCCAAGGACAAATGACTTAAAGCAATTTTTTATGTATAAAAAAATGTGTTGTGATTAATAAATTATATTCTTATAAATTTGTTTGAGTATTTTTCGGAATGGGGCGCATTGTTCTATTTCACATGGATTCTTATGAAAAGGAGGTGTACGATTCGGACACGAATTATGCTTGTTAAGGGAGGTTTCACTGCAAAATAATACTACAACTTAAAAAATACACACAAAGAGAGAATATAGAATTAAATTTAATACCTTATTTCACCAGATATAGCAGTAATTTTATTGAAGAAGTCAAATTCTCTCTCATAGAAAAGTTTGGCAGGCCCAGATAAAGAGCTGATAATACTGCTCATGATATTTTCCAATGGCTCATACATCACGGCTGAAAGACATTTACACATTTAAAAGTCATATTTGATAATGAAAAAAATAATAGAAAAATCCTTTATTTTTGTCATAGCTATTTCAATGATACAATTTTTTAAGATTTTACAACTATATCAATAATATTAGAAATTGCAAATAATTTCTTAAATATTGAAATTTCTTATTATTCTTTTTCTTTGTGTACTTTCAAGCATTTTCAGAAATTCTTATGAAAAAAATTATTTAGGCTTTTAACTAACTTGCCTTCACAATTAATATCAGGATTATAGATTTTAAAATCATCAAATTCAAGATGAAGTTAATCTTAATGGAATGCAAAATTTTATCATATATATTTAAAAATTCTACTGCCACTAAGAAAAATTCAAGATTCAGAATAGAATAAAATCTCCAATAAAAAAATAAGAAATTATATTTAATTTATTTATATAATTTAGAGAATAATCAATTTACTCACGATCTTGTTGTTGAGCTTCTTCGTCTAGATACATGTTGGTTTTCATATTCCATATCACCTGATGAGCTAATAACTGTGATTTCTTGCAAGCAGTTTTGATAAATTCTGTGACATATCCCATCTATAACATTCATGTTTCAATATATTGGCTAATAAAGGATCATGTATTTATTCAAGCTATCAATGAATTATCAAAATTTAAAATATTCAGAAAATAGAATCATTAATATATTTCAATTTTTTTCAAGATACATGGTATGAAAAATTCATAAAAATATCAATACTGCCAGGCTTATAGGATAGTTTGAATCATTCTAGATATATTGAAAAAATCTAGAGTTGCATCTGTTCTTTTAATCAAGTTATTAACAATTTTTAAGCATGATTAGAAATTAAACAATAACTCCAACCACTATTCAGATTCTTTACCAGAAATAACTACTGAATTTAAAAGCACAATTATTACTGAAATCTTTTAATGTATTAATTATTTATGGATACAATTCATTAATTTTGCCATATCACATATAATAATTGTTTTTCTTTATAAGAAAGTTTTAAATTGGGAGCATTTTCTACATTGAAATACCCATGTAAAATATAAGGCTTATAAAGTAATGGAAATAAAACTATAAATATTTTTTGCATATGTTACAAATCTTTTTAGAAATGGAAATAAGCATGTAATTCACTCTTTCATATATATATATGAAAGAGTGAATTACGTGCTTATTTCCGTATATATATATATATATATATATCTGTACTATATATATAGTACAGATTAAAATTTGGGAAATTTTAATTTTTTAAAAATTTTATATATTCTTTTTTTAAGAATGTTAATTCTTTTTGTAATTTCCATAAATTCTCAGATTTTTTTTTTATGATAAATAGTTTAGAATAAGTTAAGCAATATTTTGTAAAAGTTACAGATTAGTCAATAGATTTAATATCATGCTATTGGAGAGTGAAAACATTAAATTGATACTTCACCTTGAAATATTTTTATTCATATTCTATCTATTGAAGCCATAAGGTTTTTTCTAAAGATTAAAGTTGTCTGAAATGCTTGTTTTGTAGAATTGTATATGATATTAGCTTTAAAATGTGTGGTAATTTTTTTAAAGAATTTAAATAAAAAATAATGTTTGAGAAGATGTTGTTCATCTAATAATAATAAAATAAATTAATATCAGCAACTGAAAGAAACCCATACCCAGTTTTATGTAGTATATTATAAAATATCTAGAAGCATAATTTTGTAAAAAAATTATTTTCGCAGTCAAATATTTTCATATAGTTAATAAAGTCTTAAAAACCTAAAAAATTTAAAATTTTGAAACATTTGATGATAAATCTAAATTGTCTTCTTAATTATGAGTGATAATTATAGGATATAAGCTTACATAAAATGGAATCAAAATTGAATTCCTAATATTAAAAATAAAAACAAATTACATTGCACAATCTTGCCTTAAATAGAATTTTTATATAATATGACAAATTTTGTTATATTAAGTAATGAATGAAAATAATATATTCAACTTAAATTTATAAACTTTTTCCTTAACTTTCATAACAATTTTTAACTGAAAATTCAAGTATGAAAAAACAGCTAATATAAAGACTTACACTATCATGCCGAACAGCTTGTACAAGTTGTGGAATGTAGAAAAGTATAACATCCTAAAAACAAAACAACACAAATCAAAAAATTTCTAATAAATTTGGCAATTATGTTCCTTTTGAAAAACAAATCTAAAACATTAAGTGAGATAAAAAAAAATTTTAAAACATTCACTTAATCAAGAGAATATGTCCTGAAAATTGATAAATTAATTGGCATATTTTTTTGAGATTTCAATCTCTTTTTTTTTAAGCAGTAATTAAAAAATTTTAAGAAAATATAAATTTTATCATAACTACTAAGATAAATTAATTGTCAATATTTAATGAGTTAAATCAGAATTCTAGTCAAAATATCTTTTTTGAAAAAATTAATATGATGTACAGTTTTTGTTGCCTAATTTGGCAACAAATATACAACTTTGGAAACCATTATAAAAAGAATGATTGGATGAAAAAAAAATTAACATGTTAGAGAATAGTTAATCCACAAAATAAATTAATCTTGTTCATAAAAAAAGCAGAAAATAATTTCATTTTCTATATGATTATGTTTTCAGATTAAATAATAACAATTTATCTTAAGATGAATTCAAAATACACAAATAGCACATAGAATTGAAAATATAAATTAGAGTCAAAAGACATTGTAAGAAAAACACAATACACATGCTTCAGGATAATATTCTACACTTACAGGAGGATAAGAAGATAGAACCCGAACTGCATATTGAGCAGTTACTGGATGTCTTGGGTATTGTCGAGAAAAATAAGCTAATGCTTTAATTGGAGGAACAGTAGCCCATGTCAGCATATGAGTAAGCTAAAAATTAAATTCAACATTAGCAGGAATTAAACATGTAATTAAAACCTTTTATATTAGCTTATTGTTTTATTTACCAGATTAATTAACATTTAAGGTATTAATATTTAAGGTATGCATGGCATATTAAATTTTAAAACTAATTACTATGATGATTAATTATAATTACTATACCAGAGGCAATGCCATATATAGTGGTATTGCCATATATCATGATATGTCATATATATTGCATGAGTAATTATTTAGTTTAGATTTTGTAAGATCAGATTCCAAATTTGAAAGGATACATATATCAGGATAAACATTATGATTTTGTTCAAAGTGAGGGATGACACCAAACCCCTCTCATTATTTAAAATTCCACAGCGTGTTCATGGGAACTTGAGAGTTTCAAATTTACTGCTAGTATCAGATCCAAGAAAAACACATTTTTTTTTAATGGAATCATATATTGAACATGTGATCTGTTGAGGATGGTTTGCCATAAAAAGTAAGGAATTCAGACACAGAAAGAACAAGATACATTTACCATTCAGTGCAGAAGTTTCTAGTAAACAAAGTTGATTTCAATAGTCTTTTTAAAATTATTTAGTTTATAATACGTAATAATTTACGTATTATAAGCTAATAAAATTATTTAGCTTATAATACGTAAATTAAGCAACACTTTCAATGCATGTTGATTTGCCAACTTAAGAAGAGTGTCACAGACTGCTTCAAATCAAAGTTCTTAACCTACGGACATAACAGGTGAATATGGTAATGGCAGGGCAATGAGATTACTTAGTAAATAGTTAATGTATGTATGTTATGTATTGCATGATCAGCACCGTTAATGTGTTTTTCATTCTCTCAAATTTGACTAAATCTCATCGTTGAAGTATAATGGACAACACAAAAAAATTATTTAAAACCAGGAGATAAATGTAAAATATAATAATTTTTAAAAATGTAACCTTAACCCATATTATGGATTTATATGAATTTAAAAAATAATGAAATCTTTAATATCTATACTATTTCTATGAAATCATTAATATCTTAACAAACAATTAAATGTCCATTTGCTTATTGAAATCTAAAATATTTCTACACCTCTTGACAGAATCAGACAACATTTGGCACATATGTCCATTAACATCTAGTAGGATTAACTGCATTATTAAGAAATTTCTATGATGTAAAATAATTAATATATATAAAATAATGGATGTAAAATAACTTTACAATTTTCCATTATTCCTTGAAACATATCATTGCATAACAATTAGCTTTTCAGCAATATAAATTTCACTTCTGTAAGACTATTTGTTGTATTTGAATCATTTTTAAAAATAATTTTAAACACAGCTGCTTAAAGAAATACTTTTCCCTCTATTAAAATATTATTATCTACTTGTACACTGGCATTCCATTGAGTACAATTTATGTCTTACTCCATAAAAATTAACTTGAAATTTATTTGAATTTTTTAATTATTGGAGTTTTGTTGTAAATAGCAATTAATATTAAGAAACTGTGTATTATTATGTATCTTAATTATTAAACCAAAGAAGCAATTAAAACCAAAGAATTTTTAATATTTTTTCTCTTAAAATTGTTATTTTGTTAATTTAAAATTTGATCTCTTAAATTTGCAGTATCAATTTAGAAACTCCATATTTCTCCCATGGCCAAATATATGTAACAAATTTCTAGAGTGGGAACTCGAAATAAGCTTTACATATTTTTGAAAAACAGTAAGACTAAGAGAGACTGCTTATTCGAAATGATTAGTATTAATAAATTAGTTACTACTCAAATTTAGGATTGAGGATTCTAAAATATCTTGAATAAACTGAAAACAAAAATTTAAAAACTGTATGATGTATAATTATAAGTATTTTACTCTTTCTTACATATATATGTAAAGATATTTTTAAATCTAATTTAAATCTTAATTAATTTTCTAATTTCTATTTTAAATTAGTCCATGTAAACTTCATTCTAAAATATTTTCTTATTTCCTAATCTAATTCCCACTTTTTATTCAATTGTTACTAACATGCACTTTAAAAAACTGATAACTATTGAAATTTCTCAAGCTTCCAGTGAAGGGATAAAAATCCTTATCACACACACATCTTTCAAAGATACCTAAGATTTCTTTTCTCATGTCTCTATATGTCAAAGAAATCCATATCAGATTCTGTTAGTAAAATCACTGAAGGCAAAAATGTCAGATAGTCAAAAATTATACATGGTGATGAAAACAGATGTCTTTTTATAATCACTTCTTCCCTGTACAAGTTATGACTGAGTGAAAAAAAAAAATAGGTATTAAAATTCTAAAAGTTTCTTTTCGGTCACAAAGCTGCAAAATTATGTTTACAAACATATAGGATAAATAAATGTGGGAACAGTGACTATTAATTCTATTAAATAATTGCAAAAGAATGTAACTTTTTTTATTCATAGACTCATAAAAAAATTAGTTAAGTGAATTGTCATTCTTTACCTCGGCAGAATCGTTCATGATGCCTTCGGATGTCGTCAGATACTGTAATGCTTCTGGAATATGAGATACAGAAGCTGGATTGCACTGTACAAGTCTTGAAACCTCACTTGCTAAAGCTTCAGAGTTATTAAATCTACAAAAAAAAATCGAATGCAATATTTAATTACTAAAGAAAATTCTATTAGTTATAATCTTAAAAATTCATTTATCTTAAAAAAATTCATTTATCTTCATAATCTTAAAAATTGATTAAAAATTCATTCATTTATTCATTAAAATACACAATAATAATACAACATTATTTTAAAGATATCTAAAATTCCCTTTCCTAAGTATATGTGTTAAAGAAATCCCTATCAAAATCTTAAGTAAAATCAATAAAATCAATCTTAAGTAAAATCAATTTCTTACTATTTTTTCTTTGTACATAAATTATGCCACCCGTGATGAAATAAATCGATGTTTTAAAAATTCCAAAAGTTTCTTCTATTTAGCCATGCAACTGCTCAAATATGTCCTTATAATTTTACTAATATTTGATTGATTAATCTAATACAATATATTGTTTAATTCCAATTAATAATACATTGTTCATCATATAAAGTAATCAATTACATGTAAAGTTAAAAATAATTACTTTCAAATCAAATAAATGTAATCCATTTAAATAATAATTGATTAATCATGATCAATCAAATAAATCAATTAAATGTGATTAGTTCCAAATTAAATGAATAAAGCATAATGTTTTAATTTTCATTTTTAACTACAATGCAAGAATTTTTTTTTAATAATTGGAATGTCTCAAAGCTATTCTACAAAGAGATATGAAAAATGTATGTTTCATTTTTCTAAAAATTGCTTTTAAACCTTGTTGGCAAATATACAGCCAAAGCTGGTGAAATCTCCCAAGCCAAACGAGCAGTTTCTTTCCATGTTTTGTCAGTCATAGGTTGAGATCGCCATGTTGATATCACATCTTCACCAGGAAAACTGTTTTCTTGCAGAGACATGGGATTGTGCCATGTAATCAAGAATTCAATATCAACAGCCTACATGAAGAAATTTTTAAAACAGACACACTATAAATATGCTTTTAAAAATTTATATAAATTATTTTTATATAAAATGAGTAAGCAATAAATTAATTAATGAAAATAAACGATCAGATAAAAACTAGAGATAATAGAATGAACTAAAACAGTAGGAACCTGCATAAAAACACTTAATATTAAGTGCACGGTACATATTATTAAGGCAATTTTGACTTGGGGACCAAATTTGTAGCCAAATGCTTGTTTAAGTAATGCGAGGTTTCGAAGCATGCTTCTCGAGGTAAGGAAAAATTTCCAGAATATTCGAAGAACATTCGCTCACCGGAGATAAGCCCCAACCGGGACTAGGCTCTCCATTAAGCGACTTTCATTAGCTCTAAGAAAAAGTCTATCTAGTCAGCGAGCAATCAACAGCTCAGGCAGTTACTGCTAGGCTCCTTTAGCTTCTGTAAAGACTGGATGTAGCTTCACATCTGTTATTGTTTCTAATGGCACTTGTCATAAACAAGCCCACTGACTTTAGAAGTCAGTGATTTTAAGCCAAGGGTGCGTCTCTTATTTTTCAGTAGCGTCATCTAGGGCCAAGAGTACGACTTAGCTACACATACGTCAGAACCCTTTTTACTTCATTCATGCATTTCATTCACTCACCCACAGATCGTAATTTAGACCTGAATCAGAGAACGATCACCCCTGACCCAGTACCCCCAGTGATATTACTCTCGACATGGAGGACTTCGTGACCACGACAGATTTACACATGCGCCAGCCACGCGGAGTGTTTTCGGCCGGCGGGGTTCGAACTCGCAACCCAAGCTACGCGAATCAAACGCCCTACCAACCAGGTTATCCCAACCTTAACGTCTGTAATGTACACACACACGGAGAGTCTTCAGTCGGTGGGGTTCGAGAAGTTTATTCCGTTAACCATCAAATTTATCTTAGAAAGTTAGTAATGGATTTGCTGTAAATAAGATCTCTCTCACCTCTCTCTCGAGTAAGGTGATCTTTGAGAATTAATATTTGATTGTGTTAAGAGCTAATATTTCGCCAAGGAAGTTACGGTGTGTCGGTTTGCTGTTTTCCCGTGTTTGTTGCTGATGTTTGTTCCGTCCAGCTGAAATTTCGTTCAGTTTGAACTGTCCATAGTTAATGAAAATCAAAGCGTTTTTACTTGTATCTACTGTAAATAATAACCGCAAATATTTCTAAATAATTGCTTTCTCCCCTCCCTCTCTTTCTTTCTCTCTCCGCGCGCATACGCGTGCCTTTGCTTTTCTAATCAAGTTCATTCGATCCAAGAATTTGCCATCGGAATTTGCAATAATACGATCAGAAACTTTCAAATCGAATCAGAATCTTTCGAATCGATCAGAAACTCCGCAAATGAGTTTAATAAAATAAAAGATAACAAGCAACTTACCAAAAGGCCCAGAATGAGATTCCTTTTCTTGACGTAACCTTTAACAAAACTTTCAGAATGATTATCCCTTCGACCTGAACGACCCCCAGACGAACGCCGAGATATGGTTGACATATTACTGCTTAGGGGCATAGTGTTCATCCAACCTGTTGGAGGAGCCCTTGTCTGGGAGAGTTCAGTACTGCTGCGCCACTCTGAACTCAAACTTAAAGATAAGTTTTGGCTACCAGATCCATCACTCAAATCTACAAAGAAAATCATTGCTTTAATCAAAAGCTATATGGCAATTTAGAAATAATTTTTAATACAGAGAATATATAACTCTATATTTTGCAAAAGCAAATTATGTCTATATAAAATCTAAGGTCACATTTATAAAATAATGAAAGCAAATATAAAATTTATATATTGAAAATCAAAATTAAATAGACTCACTTCCAAAAGTTCAACACAGAGTAGTAAGATAAGAAAAAGAAAAAAAGAAAAAGAAAGAAAGAAAGAGAAAAGTACTATTTTGATTAACAAGAAATGCTGCAGGAAAGTGGCAAACAGGATTATTTATGAAACGAAACAAAGAATAACATACAGAGATGGAAGCAATATTGAATTTGCATTAATTTTACACTGATGTCATATTAGCGTCATTCACAAAAGTGTTAATTTTTTTTTTAATCGCAACATTAATAGGATGTGTGAGCACCCCTCATTTCCACACTGAGTTAAGTATACAGAGCGTGATCATGCTTATTACTTGGTGGTCAACCACCTCAGAGTCCAGAGTAATCGCCATTACTTTTTTAGAACAGTTTCCACATCTGTGAGAAAGGCTTCAGGGGAAACACACAGCTCGGCCGAGTACTCCTCTAAGGTTTTCAATTGGATTAAGATCCAGCAAATAAGCCGGCCACTCCATATGCGCAATCCTCTCACTTTCTAAATAGTCGGTTACGATGACAGCTCTATGAGGACGTGCGTTGTCGTTCATGAAAACGAAAATAAGACCAACTGCTGCAGCGTATAGTTTCACAATGGAGTCCAGAACTCATCCCGATACCGTACAGCCGTTCCGAACGCCATCTGTAGACGAAATGTCGATAAGATATCCCACTGAAATTCATGCCCAGATCTGCTTAAAATTTGCATTGTTGCTTAAGTTCTGCACACCAGTGTATTTATATAAAATAGAAATAATTAATTTGAAATAAAATATTATAACTTCTCATTCATATTGGCCTCTCATTATGGAGGTCATGCAGACTACGATGCACATACGTATATATCGACTGCCGAAAATATTGCAGACCACTATTACTATATGAAGATAAGAGCACCACTTCAATCTTTACAATAAATACCCAATGCTGGGGCCCAGTGGAGTTGCCAAAAGAAGATTCTAAATTAGATCAACAGAATGGTTGGCGACATTTAGGCTCGAATCACCTATTCTAGAGCTGTTACACGCCAGCTCCAACTACTTCTCTAATCCGATTTTGTTAAATTTTGTTTTATAAAATATTCCAAAATTCATGCAAAATTCGAATTTTGCTCCATTTATGCAATTAAATGTTGCCAAAGGTAAAAAAAAAAAAGAGAGTGACAGCAGATAGATTAAGATTATTAAAATTGATCAGCTACATAAAAGAATAACACGTTTTCAATGCTGAGTAATATTTTTAAAAATAATAAATGTTTGACAGCTACAGTTCACAATCTTTCTAAAAATTTGGTCGGTGCAACATATCATACACCCCAAGAAAAAATTCATGCAGCATGAGTCATTTCCTGATCGTGTAATTTCCAGTTTTGATTCTCAGAATTGGCGGTCCAATTGTCCGAATCATTTGGTGACCAGAATTAGCGAGAATTTTCAACTGCGCTGCAGTGAATAACTTTAGGTAAACTTTCATAACTGTTGAGAATTTCAATTGTATCTTTAACTCTTAAATTAGTTCTTTTTTTTTTAACTGTTTAGTTTTCGTAATTCAATCGCATGTAAAAATGGTTTACAGTTGTACAACAGCAAGATCTGGTGGCAGAGCAATCGGTTTAAATCAATCCAGATCACTTTAGTCCACACAAAAGAATACGAAAGCACCCCATGAGAAAAATATGTCTCCTTACAAGTAATGCCCATGATTCCAGGAACATCTATCAATTACACTGATTGAAAATGAAGGGTTGCTGAATTATCTATTTTAAAACTAATAATATTAAACGATGTAGTTTTTATACTAAATGAATATATTTATGTACATTTGAATCCTCGGACTTTGACAATACAACATTGAACACAATCACAATTGACATTGAACACAATCACATAAAGCGGCGTACGCCATATTTATATTGTAATCATCATCATTTGACATCTTTTCAAAAATACAAAAATCGATTTTAAGTTGTATTGTAATGCAAACGTTACATCACTATAACTGATTCAATTAAACTGAAATAATGATTCAAATTGATTTTAGTAAGCCATTTTTTACAAAAGTATATTTAAAAACACTGTTAAATTATACAAAGTAAATGATAATAGAAAAACATACCACCCATCATGGTTGCTTTCAAGTATTTCTTATCCGTATGCAAATTATTCCAGAACTTGATTAGAATTGATATATCCTCTCTGAGTTCAGGACCCTTCTGGGTAGGACACATTGGTGGTGCACTAAAATCAGACACAGACAAAAAGTTTTTATATTTTTTATTATTTTTTTTAAAGAAATACAAAAGTTAAGTTAGAAACATTTAAATTTTTTAAGATCTCAACAGCAAAAAAATATTATTGAACATTAAAATTCTAATTTAAAATTTAAAAAAAATCGTTCCAAAGTGCACATTCCAATCTATTCTATACATGTGCCGAATTTAGTAGCTATAAACCAAATGGTCTAGCCTACACACACACATTCAGCTTTATTATAAGCATAGATTAGTAATATTATACAGTATTTTAATTTGTACGAATAAAGAAAAGCAAAAAAGGGTTAAATGTTGTTTAAATTATTATCACAGTTATTATCAGTGGCGGATTTTTGAATTAAGCAGAATAGGAAGTGACCTAAGGCCACTGAGTTGAAAGGTACTTCTGGTAGATTGATTAAAAAATAGCATTACCATAATTGTGAAACAAATAAATACATAAAAAGTAATTGCAAATTTTAAAATAATGACGGGATATTATTAGCACTTTATGAAGCATAATTAGCCAGTTTTTCATTTATTTCATTAAATTAACTAATTTGTAGAATTTATGAATATTACAAGTCTGCTTTAATTGCATTTTGTGCAAGCATGGATGCTGTGCAATCATAAGTAATAATGAATAAATAAAAATATGCATTTTCACAGTTACTAAAAAATTTTAAAAAATAACCAAAAAGAAATTACAAATAAGCTGCTAAATTAAAAATGCACAAAAATATGAAACCCAATTGAACATTAATTTTTGGAAAAAAAATTATTTGAAGAATAGCTCATAACATGCACTGCCTAAGACAGAAGTTTTCTACTGGCTATGATGGAGATAAAATTGGCAGCAATAATTCAATTAAGAATATCACATTTTATAACTAAATTTGCATAATTTATTTTGAAAAATTGAGCTTTAGGATTAATTTAGTACATGAAATCTCGCCAAACGAAGAATTTCCCTAGTAAGCAACACAAAATGTTCAAAAAAAAAAAACCCTCGCATAAAAAGCGATATTTTGCAAAAAGAATGATGATGAGACGTCTTAACATTACATATAGAATCCTGCTTGTTATCAGTTTATGTTTAATGCTTGTTTGTTAATGTAGGTTTTTTTTTTAATTAAAGGCGGAAAATGTTCAATTAATTGCAGCGTCAAAAAAAAGTATGGAATATACTTTGGCAAATTTTATGACTTCAAATTGTGATATGATGGAGAAGTGTTTCAATAACATGCGAGCACAAATATAAGTATAGCCCGAAGATGCATTTTCTGTCACAGCAAGCAGTTGTGGAGAAGATTTCGTCAGCAAAAGAGGAGATAAGTGCACGAATATAAAATCAATCTTCTAATGAAATAAGGAAGTGCAAAGTATGAAAAATTATTGCATCATACATTGAAAAGCACCACCCAATAAAGTAATAACTATAGATTATAAATTTATTTAACAATAATAATATGTCACATTTTCGCCAAATTTTGAAGCTTAGTCAGAGACAAATGTGTTTAGACCACTTTCTTATCAAAATGCATGTAATTTAAATAATAAATTATATTAATATAAATTTATTTGAGTAATTCTTTTTCCCCAGAATGCAACGCATTAGTCTATTTTGTATTGATCCTATGGAAAAAAAATTGTTTCATTTAGCAAATGTTAAAAAAAAACAAAAAAAACCTATATTTAAAAACGCAATTTTAGAGAAGGTTCCTGACTGTAAACTGTGTTCAATCATAAGCTCCTATTTTCTTAAATTGAATTTTTTTTAATCCTTTATTCCAACTTATAAAATGAAAAGAGTAATTCAAAACAATTATAATAGTAAACCCAATATAAAAAAAGACAAAATTAATCTGATAATTAGACACTAAAAATGCTTTAACATAAACAGGAAAATGATTCTATACCAAAAGTGATCTAAAGCAGCAGTGTAGATTCTTTCACGTAGAACATTTTTGCATACCGTTCGAGGAAGTATATCTCCTTGTAATAACGACAAACCACAAGAAAGCAATCTAATGAAAAGTAAAATGCATAAATGTTAAAGTCATGTTTATACATGTAAGATTTTCGCAATAATAATAAAAAAAAAAACTGGAGTGGTTGCCCCAAAACTTTCTCGCATTACTCTAATACAGGTGTACAGAATAATGTACGTCTTGCATAGCATTGGTGTACAATAGTTACGAATGCTAATCTTTGACATGAATTTAACATTTTTACAGAATCTATCGTATCATCCTTGGTGAATTATTTGGCGCTTAATCCCTGGCATGCGGTTTACAATATACGAAAATCGAATTTCAATTTAAGATGCGCTTTTAACAATTGGCTGAAACAAAAAATTTGACCTAAAACTAAACTTGTAATCACAAAATCACTTACCAAATTTGATATATTTAAGTCATTGCGTATTCGAGTTATCGCGTTTACATATTTCTGCAAGTACGGACCGACAGACAGTCAACTCATAGTTGGATTTCGCACAAGATTTGACAGGTATTTACACTAAAGACGTCAAATCATTATACTGAATTGTATCTATCTAGCCCTCTTCATTTTGTAATTATCGTGTTATATTCAAACAGCTGAGCAAACGGACTTCCTCTGAACAAATTTTACTCAAAATTTGATTGAAATCTGCCTATTTGGTATAAAGACCGTATACTAAATTTCAACTTAGCTTAAAGCGTTTTTGAGTTATCTTTGTCACAGAAAAAGGATTTTCCAAAAATGTGTTTTTCGTACTGGGAGAGATCTAAAACATGGAGATTCGTGAATATCTTGACGACTACTATACTTTCTGTATACTACGTAGAGAAATTAAAAAAATGTCTTTAAAATTTAAGATTCTCAAAAATGCGAGAAAATAAAATTAATTAATATTTCAAGCAAATGTTTAATAAAAAAATCCCATAAATTATTCCAATAAAAATGCACAATAAAATTTAAAAAAATACATATTTAAAAAAAAAGAACGAATGAATAAAAACATATATGAAAATATCTGAAATACAACAGATTCGAAATTAAATATGTACCTAAAGCGAGTGCTCATGGAAGCAATGTGTCGATGATTGTGGTTCTGTCGCCCCACAGCAACAGGTAAAGAACGGTGGAGAATGTTAGCAAATATTTCTACTTCATTCATGTTACAATATTTTGCAACTTCAATCCTCTCAGAGAGAAACTGAAAATCAAACAAAATTTTCGGAATAAATGAACTTTTAGGTATTTCAGTACAAATAAACAACAACGGGGATAAAAGTTTTGTGATAATATAAAATTTAATAGAGGTTTCTATTGCAGTGTATATGTACAGGCAAATTAGAGTTAAAATATTTTAAGTCAAAAGAAAATATAAACTAGGGAGCCAATTAAAATATAAAATGGTCATAAAGTACTTCCTTAATTATAAAACATTATTCGAAGGACCTATTGAATGTAATGCTGAAATTTTTTTATCATAGAATAGTCTTGTTCTTATATTTTTTTAATCCAACATGTTCTTCTTGTTTCTAATGGCACTTGTCATAGACAAACCCACTGACTTTAGAAATCAGCGATTTTAAGCCAAGGGTGCGTCTCTCGTTTTTTCACTAGCTCCATCTAGGGCCAAGAGTACGACTTAGCTACACACACGTCACAACCATGCTTCATTCCTGCATTTCATTCACTCCTCCACAGATCGTAATTTAGACCTGAATCAGAGAATGATCATCCCTGATCCAGTACCCCCAGTGGTATTACTCTGGACATAGAGGTCTTTGTGACCACGACAGATTTATACGCGCTCCAGCCACCACACACACGGAGAGTTTTCGGTCGGCGGGGTTCGAACGCGCAACCTAAGGGACGCGAATCCAACGCCTTATCAACCACGCTATCCCAGCCCTCAATCCAATATGTAGCATAACTAATGCAGAAATAATTGTTTTATATTCAATTCTTACCAAAATGGTGGAGAAAAAAGATTAATTTGTTTTCTGACTCCTTGAATTCAAAAACTAGCCATTATTTTTTCACATTAATGTTAGATTTATAAAAAGCCCAGAAAAAATGTAACCCCAGTTGAAGATACTAATACACTTAAAATTAGGATCACAGATGCTGTATATAGGATATTGGCCAAAATGACGAGAAAAGAGAAACATTCTTGGCGGGAATTGGAATATCATCTCGATATTCGATGAGCTATCAAGAGAGCCCGCACAGAAATAGACGGATAAAGATAAGTTTATCAAAAACTTTCTTCACGTCTTGATAATATATCGAAACAATTATATGCCAAATTACGATAGTTTTTTTTTTTTACAGTAATTTTTGGTAATCAGGAAAATACTTTGTGACCTTCCTTATATTAATTATATGATTCCAAAATGAATTAAATTACATTTTTATATGAATAAAATAAGACAAAGGATTATCATTTAATGAATAAGGCAAAAATGTAAACAGGAAGCATGTGTATCCAAGTGTATATTTAGAATGGGGGAAAAATCTCATCAATTCATTAATTCTAAAATTATAGTAAAACCTCAGTTATCCAAATTGAATGGGACCATAATTATCATGGATAATTGAAAATTAGGTTCATAGAGATTACATTTAAAATCAATGCTTCTTTTTTTTTTTTTTTTTTCGACAAGTTTACCCAAAATAGTTTATTTGAAATCATAGAAACAAGTCCGAGAGTAGTATCATATATTAACTCAAGGACTGCCTAATCAATATTTTTCTAAGGATGACAAAGCAGAAAAAAAAGAGTTAAATATACATGGCACATTAGAAATGTAATTGAAAGATTTATGAATGGTAAAAATAAATAACTGATAAAAAAAATCGCGAATCTTACTGATTTTCGTTATTTTCTATGCATTTTCCAGATTGATAATGTTGTTCTCAAAAGAATATTTTCGCCCGCTCAACAACAACACGAAACTTGTCGGCATATTTATGCCATTTTTTTCGTGAAAATGCATGAAATTTACCTGAGTTCCTATTGATGCGTTTAACCTTTTGAAGCCGACTGTCAAATGGGCGAGGGGTAAGACACATAAGCTTACCTTTGGAATTGACAAAATGTTTTTAATGCCAATAACTTTTGGTAACAGATTGAACTTAGCTGACCCTCCGCGCATCTCATTTCAAAATTCTATAATTAAAGTTACCTCATCCTTCCGATACCTAGGTGTCATTTGGGATTGTAAATTGTCTTTTACCGAGCACTTTCGGCAGGTCCGACGTAGAAGTGACCTCCTGATGTACAATTTAAACTCGGTCGCTAATAAATTCTTTTCAAGACACTACCATCTTCTGAGACGGATTTATTCCGGACCCTTTGAACCCGATGTCCTTTTCGACAATGGGGCTTGGGGTCACCGGCTAAAATTCAAACAAATTGAAAGAACCTTTGAAATTATTCAAAGGAGACCCCTTGTTAAAATCTTAAAAGCATTTCGTACAACCAGTACACCAGTACACAACCAGCCAAGGAACTTTACGCTAACTTTCTCCTCAAAGTTCAAAAGCTTCCGGTTAAATTCAATGACAATGTCTTTGACCCACACTTGCAACGAACCAACTCAAAACCCTTTTGATCAACACCCTTGTGAGTGGGTTACATTTCCTTTCCGGCAATCTCCACCTTCAGGCGATGGAGTCGAAATTTTTACCGACGATTCCAAAATTGGTAACCGTGTGGGGTCAGCAATTGCCTGTTACTTTCACGGTAAATTAATCCACGTCGATTCGCATCGATTAGAGGATCATGCAACAGTATTCCAAGCTGAGGCCTATGCTTTCTTCATGGCCCTAGAATATATTGATAATATGTACTCCTGGAGCAAGGCTTCAATCTATTCTGACTCGCTTTCGATTCTCTCAGCTCTTGCTTCACCAAACCGCAAAAGTTGGATTCTGAAGCAACTTGCGGATAAAATTCAAACCGTTAACACCCACCGCTGACTCTCATTCTTTTGGGTGAAAGCTCACATCGGCGTGGAAGGTAATGAAGAAGCAGACAAACAATCCAAACTCGGCACAAACAAACAGATCACGTGTCCCCAAATCTCACAACACTTTGAAAGCCGATATCCGGAGAAACATCATCGCTGAATGGCAACGTGAATGAGCAGCTACCACTAAAGGTCCTCAGACCCATCAATATATCCCTACAGTCTCCACCAGGAGGAAATCATACCATCCATTCATTATATAATTCCTCTCTGGCCATGGAAGATTTCCATCCTACTTTCAAAAATTCGGCCTCACTGACAATCCATTCTGTGGTTGTGGTGAAGTCGGCACCGCAGACCATTATGTTTTTGAGTGCATTTACACGCAATCTTTCCGATTTAAATATAAAAATACTACAACAAAAGATCAATTTATACTTGATCCCACGAACATTCACATTATCCATCAGATTATCTCATGGGTTAATGACTTCATTCCTCGGCTCTAATTAGCCGCCGCTGTTTGCTCTGCCAAACGGGTGGGTTGGGTGTTTCCCTTGGTTAAGACCCATGTGGGTAGCTGTTAGTAGATAATTCTCGGGTTCCACCATATCACCAACGATGTGCTTCGTGCACGGTATTGGGGAGGTAACTCCGTACCTTAATGTCAAATGAGTGAGTCAGCTGTCTGTCAGATTCAATCCTGACTGTCACAAATGGCTATTCTGACTTTTAGCTGTCTACTGACACGTTGGTATGATCCTAGTTTTGAACTTTTATCGTAATTTTTTTCAGTTTTAAATAATTTTAATTTTAATTAATTTATAAATTTGATATAATTTATTAGGTCATTAATTGTATTTATTACCTATTAAATATTAAATATATATTTATAATTTTAATTAAAACTTTTACACAATTAGGCATAACTAGAAAAACGGTAACAGTTTTAAACAGTTACACGCATTGGGAAACGTTGTCTAGGGCAAACTGCATGATTCTGTGCAGCCGTCCTTAAAAAGTTAAAAAACGAATTGTTCTTTTAAAAAAATTTATTTTTTAATCTAAACTCTCTTTCTCTCTCTCTCTCTCTCTCTCTCTCTATATATATATATATATATATATATATATATCCTTGGTGAATTTTCTGGCCATTAGTCCCTGGCATGCAGTTGAGAGTATCCGAAAACCGAATTTGAATTTTTGATGCATTTTTCCTACTCGTTGAAACAAAAATTTGATCCAAAAGTACACTTGTAGTCACAAAATCCTATACAAAATTTGATGAATTTAAATAATTCCGTTTTTGTTAGACGTTTACACGTTTTTAAAAGGACAGACCGACAGATAATCAATCCCTAGTTGGATTTGACTCAAAAATCGGCAGGTGTATAGACTACAGACGTTAATTCTTCGTACTTAATTTTATCCATTTAGCTCTTCATTTTGTAATAAGCGTAACAATTTATAAACGAACAGCCGGACAGACAGACTTCCTCTGTGAAGATTTTGTCCAAAATTCGATCGAAATCTACAAATCTGGTGTAATGACCGTACGTCAAATTTCATCCACCTAGCTCAAAACATTTTTGAGTTATTTTTGTTATAGGTAGACAGACGGACATTTTCCAAAAATGGGTTTTTCGAACTCAGGGTGGTCAAAAATTTGAAGATTCATCAAAATCTCGAGTGAGTTTTTCAACAGTTACTATACTTTATCTAAACTACGTATACGAAAAAGTAAAAAATGAAAAACAAATAGCGTGATTACTAAAAACCTGAATTAATAAAACCTCGATGATTTAGATTACTCTATAATTTATTTTTTTAATGCTTCACCCCACTTTTAATACCGTTAAATATATAAATTTAATAAATTTTTTTTCTTAAAATTTAGAAGAAATAACGAAATAATAGAGTACATAAATTTTTTATTTGATTTTGTGTTATCCAAAAATACATTTATAAATTTATTCCACAAATTATTAATTTTTCACTCTTCGAAAGAAGGACAATAGTAGTGTCTATATGCCTTTACAATTCAAGAATGAATTGGATTATAGCCTCCTAGTTTAGTATATTTGCCTTTCTATATTTAAACCATTGGATATATGTAAAACTAACTATACCTTCACCCATAATGCGTGAGGTGCAATAAATGGGCCATTAGGTGCTAGTGTACAACCCTCATGGGCAGCCAGTGGGTCGACTTGAATAGGATCTTCAGCGAACAGGCCCATTTGTCGATCGATCGTCATCTGCCATGCTGCAGACATTTCCTGAAGAAACTGTATATAAAAAAATAATTAATAAATAAAAGATCCAACTAAGGCAAGAATTCAGAGTAATTTTCAATACTGTAACATAATTTCTTCTCGTTATATTTTTATCATGACATAATTTCATTTACCTGAAGTTCCATATCACCTCTAGCAGCCAATAACCACTGCCAGCAGGCAATCGCACACCTCATAGCTTCTTCCGTGAACAATTCCACTGGAGACCAGCATAAAGCATGTAGAAGACGACGATCCACTTCTACATTTAACAATGAGATATGCAGATAAACGTATTAAAATAACTGAGCATGTTTCAAAAGGCTGAATTTAAAAGATATATATATAATAGATACATTATGTTTTGTCAAAATATTTTAAAATATAAGCCTTGCCCCAAGAATTTACATAAAACTTTAAAATATCAAATTCGCGGGCATAACTATTTATAACAGAATTTGTAATAAAACTTTCGCGGCCTATTTATTTAAACTTCTTAGCATGAATAAAAGTCATTCTAGTTATGTACAGAGAGATTATAAAAAAACTATCCCAATGTATCACAGAAACAGAATAAAATTTTGATTCAAGGTATTTTGAGGTACACGCTAAAGAATCACATGAAAAATAACAGTAAAACTCTAACAATTACAGTTACAGTGATGAAATTTCAAAATTTTCAAATGGCAACACCAACTTTTTATAAAGGAAGGTGTTCTACATAGCAATAAACAATAAATAGAGTTGGAACGGTACCAACGGTAGAAAAAAACTGCGATGTGTCTAATAGAGATGTGAAATTCAAAAGATTCTTTTCAGTATGGCACGTGCTTTGGTTCTAGACACCATCTACAATACTCAAAGTATCATTGCGTTTGAAGTAGTTCAAATAGAAGATTTGTGAGACACAATTAAATATTTTTTCCCTGCTGTTTCTCTACTGCTGTTGGTTATTTTCTCTTTTCTTCTTAGTCTGTCTAGAGCTGGTGATTTTCGAGTTGCTGGTACCATTCCAATGCTATTTATTGTTTTTTACTCTGGCCAACACATTCCAATAAGAAAAAGTTAATATTGCCATTAGAAAATTTTGTCACTGTAACCGTAACTATTAGTTTCACTATTGTTTCTCATATGATTCTAGAGCGCATACTTTAGAATATCTTGAACTAAAATTTTATTCCATTCCTGTGAATGGTGGCATGATAATGGGCATCATACATCGAGACAGTTTTTTTTTATAACAGCGTGTGCGTGCGTGCGTGTGTGTGTTTATTTTGCACATTTATTCTTTAGAACAAGTGTGGGGGGGAACGTCAACTTTTCAAAATGCAAAAACTAATTAATAGACTAATTTAAATTCTGAAGCTTTTCTGAAGTAACTTTGGTGCAAATTATCTTATTAAAAATATTTTAATACCATCTAAAAATACAAAACTGTACTTTTGAATGGATAACAAATTCCTTTTCGACAACTTTTAATATTTATTATTTATTTTAAAATTTAAAACAGACGATTTTGAAATACAATAATAATAAGATTCTGCACTATTCTATCATTATTTTAGGAAATTCCTGATTCATATTCTTTTTAAAAATTTTTATTGGTTTGAAGAAGTTATTTAAGAATGGACAAAAATATAAAAAAGAAATGATATATCCTACATTTTCAAGCAATTACAAGTGACCAAGACCCAAAGGTAATCAATTAAATGGTATGTTGTACAAAAAAAGATCGTGTATAGTATACAGAATTAGTTTTTATATTGTCACATAGAACTATAGTATAGAACTCAATGACACACACAAGAGGTAGAGCTAAACCAATTTATTAACTGAACTCAGAACTGAGAATACAGTAACTGACAAATCTTCTGCTTTTATACAAGCACAGAAAGTTCCAGAATACTCTTCTGGAGACAGTAAAAAAAGTCCAGAACACTTGTCTGGTAAACTAAAGAAATGTCCAGTATCTTCTGGAACATTAATAAATAAAGGAAAATATAAAATCAAGGAATTAAGTATTTACATATACTATTAATCGCATTGTCTCTAGCGGGATTCGAACAAAGGTCTCTTGAACATGAGATCAGTGCCATGACCATTCGGTCATGGAGATTCGACTGTTTTTCTTCAATGCGGCATTGCTCCCTCCTTCGAAGAACAGCGTCTCGATGTTATGACATTTCATTGTGTGGCTCTAGCTCTCGATCGAGTCACAGGGCCAGTATAAGTTCTCGTGTCTTCACGATGAGTAGTCTCTCGAGAAATGTCTCTTTCCAGAACCTCCATTATTTTATAAGAATGTTGGTCGTCTTGTTCTTCTGGGTCATGGTATGGCTTCATGCGTAAAACGTGGACAACTTCCTTCGGTTTCTGCCTTCTAGAATTAGGATCGAAATCGTCTACTTCATAAATGACGTCGGACAACCGCCTCAAAACTTGATAAGGGCCGAAGTACCTCTTGAGGAGCTTCTCGGAAAGCCCTTTTTTACGAACTGGAGTAAAAATCCACACTAAATCTCCTGGTTCGTATGCCACTATCCGATGTTTGGTGTCATAATGCCGGCGATCTTTCTGTTGAGCCTCGAGAGTTCGTGCACGAGCTAATTGCCTCGATTCTTCTGCCTTATTGATCAGATGACTAACATAATCGTCTTCTTGGCTGAACTCGTTGGGGTAGAGAGGAAACATCGTATCCAACGGCGTTTCAGCTTCTCGCCCATATAGTAGGTAGAAGGGCTTAAAACCTGTCGTGTCTTGCATGGCAGTGTTGTAGGCGAATATGACGAATGGCAATATCTGGTCCCAGTTCTTCTGTTCGACATCAACATACATAGAAAGCATATCTGCTAGTGTTTTGTTGAATCGCTCTGTGAGGCCATTTGTTTGCGGATGATAGGCTGTAGTCATTCGATGAGTGATATTGCACAGTCCATTAATATCGGACACGAGCTTGGACTGGAATACTTGACCACGGTCTGTAATGATAACTCGTGGAGCTCAATGTTTCAGGATTATGTCATCTAGTAAGAATTTGGCTATTTGTGTAGCTTCCCCCGTCGGTAAAGCTCTGGTGACTGCGTACCGTGTCAAATAATCGGTGCATACTACAATCCATTTGTTGCCGTCGTCAGATTTTGGAAATCGTCCTAGAAGGTCGATTCCGATGCGATGGAAAGGAGCAGCAGCTGGTGGAATAGGCACGAGACGACCTGGTGGCTTCTGAGAAATAGATTTTCTCCTTTGACATTCTCGACAGCGCATCACATATCTTCGAACATTTCTGTACAAACCTAGCCAATGAAATCGCTTTCTTATTCTGTCATACGTCCTGGTGAATCCTAGATGTCCAGCGGTAGGGTCGTCATGGAGAGATTCTAGAATACTGAGCCGTAAATGCTTCGGGATAACTGGTAGGAATTTCCTTCCGGACGGATCAAAATTCTTCTTGTACAGGACTCCTTCGACTAATTCAAAGTTTCCCAGCCTATTTATTTTGGTACTTTGTTGGTCTCTTATTATTTTTCCCAATATCAGGTCTTTCATCTGTTCTTCTGAGAGATTAGTGAATAAAGTGGCCCCTATGGAATCTCCATACCATGAAGCATCGACTTTTAATGGGCTTCTGGACAGACTATCAGCATCTTTGTGTTTCCTTCCACTTTTGTACACCACTGATACGTCGTATTCTTGGAGTCGCAGCGCCCATCTAGCGAGTCTTCCAGAGGGATCCTTCAATCCTGTCAGCCAACATAGGGAATGATGGTCAGTGACGATCTTGAAAGCCTTTCCAAAGAGATATGGCCGAAACTTAGTTATAGCCCATATGGCTGCAAGACATTCTCTTTCAGTTGTGGAATAGTTTTTCTCAGCCTTCGTCAGAGTCCGCGAGGCATAAGCTATTACTTTTTCCTTCCCATCTTGGATTTGGACTAATACTGCGCCGATTTCGTATCCACTCACGTCGGTGTGAAGTTTCGTTGGTGCAGTTTCGTCATAAGGCCTAAGACAGGATCGGAGGTAAGATCTTTCTTCAAGGTATTAAAAGCTTCCACTTGTTCAGGTCCTCAACAAAATTTTGTGTCCCCCTTCAGTAACAACTGTAGCTCTCTTACTAATAGGTAAGTGGTCGCCTGTGTTTATTCGGTGTTTAACATTGAGTTGGTTTCCGTTCTTGAACGTCCTTTCTTGATCGAAAATTTCTGAAAACCTCTGGAGTATATGAAACATTCTTTCTTTTTGGTCGATCCTCAAATCCGGAGCTATCATCGTGGTATAGTCGATGACACCCAACTTTGCCTTTGAAGTGGTCGTGGAATAAGGCGATCCCTCATCTATGGTATTTACGCAGTCTTTGTGTAAAGGTTCGGCATACCCGATGCACATGCCTTTAGGGATGATCTGAGGTTCTCCTTGTCCGTTGGCAACCCATAGTTCGGCTTTTCTATTAAGGAGCGTAACTATAGTAGACGGAATAGCAACTTCCTTGTTCAAGAGGAGCATCCTATTTCCCTCTACTATTACGTCGATAGCTCGAAGGTTCTTACGGCCTAAGACAGTAATCTTTCTGATAGAACGAGTAGGTACTGTATAGTCTTCTATCGTGAATAAACGGCTGGTGTCTGGAGTTTGGGATTCTCGAAGGACGTCTTGAAACAAGAGCTCCGAACGGCCACAATCTATAACAGCTTGAGAAGCGCCCAAAAAGTCCCAACCAAGGATGATGTCGTGACTCCATTGCGTCAAAATAATAAATTCAAAAGCCTGAGGTCTGCCATTGATTTCGAGACGAAGCGTACATTTTCCCACTGGTCTTACGTAGTTTCCATCGGCGACTTTTAAAAGAACATTGATAGTTGTTGGAAACATAACTTTCTTCAGTAGGCGACGATACTTCTCCGAGATAACAGAAAATGAGGCTCCAGAGTCCACAAGGGCAGGTACTGGCTCATTGTCGACGATTACTTCAATATTGTTCCCAGACATCTTTGCGGCAATCGGAGGATTTTTGTCACTAGCGGCCTCACCCCCAAAGAAGGTCGCACCGCTTAGTTTTCCTCACTTCTGCGGCTAGGAGATTGACTGGATCTTCTATATGGCGACGGAGATCTGTAGCGGCGTGTCGGCGATCGTCCTCGTGATGGGCTGGGCGACAAACCTCGGACTGCTGGTCGGCTGTATTCGTCAGCATAGCGTCCTTCATTCGACAGTGGACGGCCGAAATCTCTCCTATTAGCCCGATATGCCTCAAAAATAGCTTTGCGATCTAGGCAGTATCGAACTACATGCCTAGGACGGCCACAATGGAAACAGACGGGTCTTCTATCAGGAGTCCGCCAGACATCTGTCTTCCTCTGTGGTTGCTGTGCTACGGGCGTAGGTCGTCTGACAACGTCAGCATAGGAAGGTCGGCGTCTTGGTTTGACCTTTGTCCACTCTGGTGCTGTCTGTGACAAAGGAGCCAAAACATTTCCTACTTCCTCTCGAACAATGGCTTCAATCCCTTGGTCTTGGAGTTCGGGATCGACTACTGGAGATACGAGGCGCTGGACCTCCTCTCGCACTATTTGACGTATTAGTGATGCCAAATCCAGTTTTTCGTCAACTGCAGCCATTGGTACGACATTTGGAAGCCTTTCAAATTTCCTACTCCGGATTCTCTTTTGCTGCATTTCTTCGATTTTTCTACACCATTTTATAAAGTCCTCTGTGGTGGTTATTTCTTTCGTCAGAAGTGCCTGGTAAACATCTTCGGCGACTCCTTTCATCAGACGAGACACTTTCTCTTCTTCTGACATACCTGGTTTGACTTGATGACATAATCCCAACACGCTTAGGATATATGATTGCGTGCTTTCGCCAGATTTTTGAGCTCTATACTTGAGCTCATCTTCTGCCTTCTTTACATAGTGCTGTGTTTCTCCAAATGCCTCTTTTGACATTGATTTGAAAACATCCCAGGAAGTCAATTTTTCTTCATTATTTTCGTACCATTGCTTCGCAGTGCCATCCAGGAAAAAGAACACATTTGCGAGGCAAGACATGTCATCACATCTGTTGAATTTTGACACTCTGTCGTATTCCTTCAACCATTTGTTTGGGTCTTGTCCCACGTCTCCTTTAAATACAGAAGGATTCCTGTATTGTGGCTGTGCTGATGTCAGGATGACCGGTTTAGTCTCCGGTTCCAAAGGCATTTTCCTTGTCTTTCTGGGTAATGGGAAATATTCCAATTCTGGTTCAAGGCCTTTAAGGCGATTCTTCTTCGTAAATTCGTTTCCACGCTGACTGGAATCGCTACCCGGCGCCTCCACCAAAGAATGTCATGTAGAACTATAGTATAGAACTCAATGACACACACAAGAAGTAGAGCTAAACCAATTTATTAACTGAACTCAGAACTGAGAATATACCTGGATTTGTCCAAAGATTTGTCAGTTGACAAATCTTCTGCTTTTATACAAGTAGAGAAAGTTCCAGAATACTCTTCTGGAGACAGTAAGAAAAGTCCAGAACACTTGTCTGGTAAACTAAAGAAATGTCCAGTATCTTCTGGAACATTAATAAACAAAGGAAAACATAAAATCAAGGAATTAAGTATTTACATATACTATTAATCGCATTGTCTCTAGCGGGATTCGAACCCAGATCTCTTGATCATGAGACCAGTGCCATGACCATTCGGCCAAGGAGATTCGACTGTTTTTGTTCAATGTGGCAATATAAAAAATATTATGCATAAAAGTATTTAATTTCTGAGAATAAAGTATTTAAATTCTAGGTGCATGTTTGTGTGTAAACGCTATCAAAAAATGAATTTTAATGTAAATTTATGAAAAAGAAATTTAGTGATGAAATAATTTTTAGTGATTAAAAATTATTCCATGAATTTTAATAATTTCAAAAAAAACCAGGTTCAAAATAACACTACAGATATATAACTTAAAAATTAATTTTTTATAAGTAGATAATCAACAAAATCTATTTAATCTGCAAAAAAAATATTTTTAAAAACAAAGATAATTCCATAAATGAAATTTATTTAAAAATTAGAAAAGCAGAAAAAAAA
>JAPMOR010066526.1:215859-252887 GCA_026543865.1 Argiope aurantia
ATATTAGCAAAATGAAGTGATATTTTGGAATCTTTTCCAAATGAATCCAATTATTTTTTAAAAAATTATCTCTCTCATAATAAAAGAAAAGAATTATACACAGTCATGTGCATAAAAATTTAGCAGAATTTAAAACAAATAAATTTTTACCTTTTGTTGCAATCAAAAGAGCACAAACACGATAGATGCATTTTCCATGGGATTCAGAGTCTACAAAATAATAATAATAATAATAATAATAATAATTAAAAATTGTACAAAAAAATTATCACATCAATATATATTTTCAAATGTTTTATTACTATTACCTTTAGTTTTCCATGTATCAAACAAGTTCTCTAATATTTGAAGTGTTATTGCTTCAATGGATTCTGGGGACTTATCACAACTAGATAAAAGTCCTTCAATCTGTGAAAAAAATAATTTATAGTTTAGATTTTTTTCCCATGATAAACAGAAAATGAATTATTCAAATGCACAAAATGTACTACCATCAATGAAATTTTTTAAAAAGAATTGTCACATTTCTATTTTATTTTGTGTAGTAAATAAAGCAATTTTAATCTTTCCATTGGAAAGATAATAACAATAATAGAAAAATAATTGATCTGCCTAATGTTAAATGTAATGTTTAATGCAATAACTAAATCAACAATATGCAATATACTATATAAGCATCCACTCTAATTGTGGCCCAATAATAATTTTTTAAGCCATGGAAGATAAATAGATTTTTCAACTGGGAAAAAGATGTAAAGAATTGTATTTTATGTTTTTTCGGCCTATAAATGGACTGCTGAACCTAAATTTTTAAACTGTCGATAGTCTAATAATTCATATTTAGTAAAATATTCTTGACGCACTAGCATTTTCAAGAAAAAAGCTGATCTCAATGCAACTAATTATGGCCGAAATTTGAATCTTTAAACATTACTATTTTAAACAATTAACTGGCAGTTCCACAAATCTACAGGTGACACTCCCTCAAGAAGATCTTGGTCTGGATTAAAATAATGAAATTCAAAGCTATACAATTCAACTAGTTTTAATCGCAGAATAGCTGTGCTTTTTTTTATTATTATTAAAATAGTTTGTTAAGAATACTTTACTAAATATGACCAATAGGCCTGGGAAATTGAGTACAAATTTACACTTCATAATATTTTCAAGTACACAAATTTAATTTTATTTAATCAATTACCATATTTAATCAAATACAATAAAATATAATTCCTCACTTAATTTAAAAGAAGAGGAGATAAGATCTCCACCCCACCCCCCTTTTTACTTTCCTTGAAATACATTTGTCTCAATAAAAGATTACAAACTGGCTACTGGAACATGATTAGAGTGGGCACTCTATATAAAAAGCTAATAAGACAACAACAAAAAATCCGAATTCAAGAAATTAAAATTAATAATTTTAATAACGAAAAATTAATAACTTTGGTAATAAATAATCTTTAGTTCACTACTTAACAAAAAAGAAGAAGAAATGAGAAGAAGCGGTAGCTTGGCTTAAAATTAACTGAATTTTTAACTGGCTGAACAGAAATTTAACCAAAAAGTAGCTTAATCTTTCTTTTTCATTTTCTTACAAATGAGATTAAAAAAAATTGATTTAAAAATTATTATTTTGAAAAAATAGTCTTACCTCTCCAGCATAATGACACCTGATATTCATGGAAGCAACTGATTCAGAGTAATTGTTTTTCACACATGTAGGCCATTTCTCAAGTGTTGAATTCTTGAAATAAATAATAAATAAGGAATAAATAATATGATAAGTGTTTTCTTTAAAATAAACTATACAAAATATAAATTTTAAAAATCTATTTAATTCATACGAAATTGGCTTGGAAACTACGCTAATATAGTTTTTGAGCTTGTGTAAGGGTGCTTGCTCTAAAGTAGATTTCAAACCAAAATTGTCTGCATAGAGAATTAATAGAATTCTATAATATTATTTAATCATTTAGGTAAACACTTGATAAAACTTGGTAATTTTTATAGCTTTAAATATGTCTGCTTTAATCTTTAATACAAATATTTTATCTAAACATTTTAAATGACAGAATTCTATTAAAACGATTTAAATAATATACTAAGACAAAAAAAAATGTAATAGACTGCAAAATATTGCAAATAAATGTAAAATACAATAAACAAAACATTTTAATCAGAATAATTTAAAAGAATCCAGAAATGCACAAATGAAGAATACTAACCGAAAGAGGAGCAAACATTAAGTTTAGACCTGAAAATTGGAGTACACTTTCTACAGCCATAGCTAAACCACTGTGATGTTTTAATCCATCATTAGCATGTTGCCATACAGTCAAATATTCCTAAAAATTATAACAGTCAATGAAATTTGTAAATAAAAACTCTTTTTCATAATTATATAAAATTGATTTAACTTACAAAATAAAGGTTGAAGAAAATGTAATGAAAATTGTTTTGTTAAAAACTGCAGTGGTGCCGTCTGTTCTTTTTGTAATGGTAAACATGTCCGCACACTATGTTATAAATTAGAAAACCCTAAGAGGCAAAAGTTTGAGGGTGAGTCAAAGAAAAAACAAAATGAAGAGAAAAATTTGAATGAGGTTGCATCTACTTCTTCGAATCACATGGCGAATAATAAAGGAGGAATTTTGTTGCAATGTGTAAAGGTAGAAATTACTAGTTCTAAATCTTCGGACTTTATATTTGCTTTGTTTGATAATGGTTCTGAAAGCACTTTTGTCAAAAATCTGTTTCTGAAAGGTTAGGATTGAGGGTTGTTGAATTTGAAAAATTGAAAATTTACAGTTTTGGTGCGAAAAAATCTAAGTTGCAGGTGTGTCGTAAAGTTTTGGTAAGGTTACGAAACATTTTTGTAGGCAATGAAGTGGTGATTAAGGCATTGAAGATTGATGAAATTTCGGGAGCTCCAATTCATGCTGCTGATCCAAGGGTTTGTGCCGAGATGAAGGCTAAGAGACTTGAGTTGACGTTTAATTGTAATAAGTTGTCTAGCGATTGTTGGATCTCATTGTTAGCAGGATCGGATTATTATTGGGATTTGACTAAGAGATTTCAACGGTTAAATTCATTATTGATTGCTCTAGAAACCATTTTTGGTTGGTCCCTTCCAGGTAGATGTGATGGTGTAAGTAATTACGCCTCAGTTAATTTCGTTTTTAGTGAAAAGGATGCTTTCACTTCGGCGCTTACACGCTTTTGGAAATGGAAAGTTTGGGAATTAGAGGCGATGAAATAGATACTTTAGGTGTGGCATTTTGAGGGAATTCAATAATTCGATTCAGTTTGTTGAAAATAGATATTGTGTTAAGTTGTCGTGGATAGAAGGGATACAAGAAAAGTTAGGGAACAACAGGGAGGTGGCATTAAAACGCTTTAATACTTTAGTTAGGAGATTTAAGAGAGATTCATCTTTGTATAAGGAGTATCGGGACATTGTTGACGGTTATTTGAAAGCGGGAATAGTGGAATTGTCAGATGAATTAGTAGATGAACCAACGTTTTATTTGCCCCACCATGCCGTCATTCGCGAAGACAAAACAAGTTGTCGCCTCAGAACAGTGTTTGATGGTACGGCTCATGCTGAAGGAGAATACTCACTTAATGACTGTCTTCACACTGTAGTAGGGATTGCAATATCGGATCAAAATTTCAATACCGGTATTCGGTATTTTTTAGATTTTAATACCGGGATACCGGTTTTAATACCCGTATTAGAAATTTTAGAAAAAAAAGAAAATACAGGTGTTTCTTTGTTTTATTTACCAGTTTTATTAGAGAGTGTAAATATCACAAAAAATAATTCGTAACTTATAAATTATAACAGTATATAAAGAATCACAAAAAGGTAAAGGAACGTCTTATTGATAAAAAAAAGCGTAAATATCACTATTCAGTCTGTGGTACTATTACAAATTTTTGGAATGTGATCTTATAAAACATAATGCATCAATTGTACTGTCATTAAGCCTGAAAAATAATTTTGTGTAAAAATTATCAGAAGTCGAAAACGCTCCTTCGGCATCTACGTTAGTTGGTGGTACTGTTAGCAGTGAGTAATATACTTTTTCCAAGTATTTACCTCTAAATCCCTCATCTTCAAATAAATCGATTTCTCGTCGGATGGTTTTGGATATAGTTGATTTCTGTATTGTATTTTGGTTCGTTGAAATTTTTTTATTCATCGTTAACTCTAATTTTTGTTCAAGAGACAATTCCTTTTCACTGTTGACATTAGTGTCATCATAATCTTCCATAACTGAACCGAATTCTTCTGAATGTAGATAAGGTTTGAGGGTAAAAAATTTTAAGAAAATCTACTATAAACTTAATCTGATTTGAATCCTTTATTTTCTTTTCTTCTTTTTCTTTTCCATTTTTAAAATCATTATAATTATGTAAATACCATAAGATATTTTCTATTTCGGTATGCCTTTCTTCTGTGCGATTTTTCAATGCAATATATAATTCTTCAGACAGTGATGTGTGCTGCTCTTTCAGTGACTGCAACATGAAATTTATTGTTGCATTAACTGTTAATAAATTAGAATCTCTCCGACATACTGCCTTAACAGCCAGTTTTATTAGAAGTTGAGCTAATACAGTTCTGGATATTAAGTCGAATTCACTATCTGAAAAATTAATTTACAGGTTTAAGTCGATTATTGCTTTTTGAATTGGATTTCTCAGTTTCAAAAATCGATTTATCATTAGCAGTAAACTGCTCCAACGTGTTTTAGAATCTAGTATTAACATATATTCTGTTTTATTTTCAGTTAGTATATATTTTAGTAATATATCATTTTTTATAGGAAAGTTTAAATATCTTCAAAATTTTTCGAACTTTATAGATTATAGGAAGCAGTTCTTGATGGATTAATATTTCCTCCTTATTAGCAATCTCTTCTTCAACAATTATATTGCCATTATCTTCATTGTCAATATCACTCTCACTATTACTCTCTTCAAAGTTGGAATCCGAAGTTTCTATATCCAAAGTATTTGGATTCTTCGGTTCTTTATGTTTTTGGTATAATAAATCTATTACTCCTAATTGAATTCCATGTGCATAGCACAATTGCTGATTTGCACCAATCAACTTTCCAGCTTTTTTCATAACTGTTGCTCCATCAGTCGTTATGAATACAATATATTTTTTTTTTCAGGAATAATCCATGTTTTGCTAATTTAGATTTAAGCAATTAATTAAGCCATTAATTAGCTAATTAATTTCGCCCGTTAGGGAGACATAAAAACAAAACCGTATACTATTTTGCTATGTTCGCGATCCCTGAACATATAGTGGAGACAATTTTAAAAATTTCTAATAAATACCTAAAACCGGTATTTAAACTTGTGAATACAGGTATTACAAAATTGTACAAATGGCTCAAAATACCGGTATTCGGCATCCCGGTATTGCAATCACTACACTGTAGTGAACTTCACACTGTACCCTAACTTGTTCGAACTTTTGGTGCAATTTAGAAAAAATGCGGTAGCATATACAGCAGACGTAAAACAGGCATACTTACAAATTTTGATAGACCCAGAAGATCAAAGATTTACAAAAATTTTCTGAAGACGTCATTTCAGACAGGCTTTGCGTACTAACCTTTACCAAAGTGTTATTTGGAATCAAACCAAGTCCTTACTTGCTCGCAGCAACTCTTAAGTATCATTTTGAAAAGTATCAACATATGTTCTAAGAAATTTGTGAGATGAAAAATTTTTTCTGGCTCGATGACCTTGTTGGTGGAGTTGACGACCTACAAACGGCTCTCAAAATCAGCACCGAAAGTGTAGAAGTCATGAAATGGGCTGGAATGGTGCTAAGAAAATGGCAAACTAATTCGGTACCAGTTCGTGAAAGGTGCAAACAATCAGGCATAGAAATTGATGACACAAAGGGTAACATCAGTGGATGTGGTGTTCCATGTAAAGTTCTAGGGTCCAGACAAAGATTTAATCTTTTTTGACGTCAGCAAATTGGAAGACATTGCTGCCAAGGGTAGCAGTACTAAGAGATTTGCGCTCCACGTACTAGGTCGCATCTTCGATCCCATGGGATTTTTAGGACCTTTCATCATGAAATTGAAGATTCTTATCCAAGAATTGTAGGCTGCAAAAATTGAATTGAATAGTGAACTTCCACCTTTACTGGACTACAAGTGGCAATTGTGGTGCAGTGAAATCGAACATTTGAACGACATCTTCATTCCTAGATATTATCTTTCAGGGTTAACTTCATGTGATTTTATTTCATTTGATATTCATTCTTTTTCAGATTGCTTCCATAAAGGTCTACGGCTGTGTGGTCTATTTGGGAGAAACCACTCTGGAAAACTAGCTACATTCGTTCCAAGGGTAGGGTTACCCCTATTAAGTTTATCACGTTGCCATGTTTAGAATTGTTAGGATGTTTATTGTCTGCTAGGTTAACTAAACAAGTAAGTAAATGTTCAAAATCTGAAACTACTCATCACTATTGGTCAAATTCAACCATATGCTTGTTTTGGATAAACGATGAGGCCAATAACTACAAACTTTTGTCAAAAAAAATAGAGTCAATGAAATTCAAACTTTAACTGAAAAAGCACAATGGTCTCATTGCCCTGGAAAAGGAAACCCTACAGGCATCCTTTTGGATTTAGCCCAAAATTCTTTGAGGTGGCATGGACCACCATGGTTGAGTCAACCTAGTGAGTTTTGGTCTAGTAAGGTTGAAAATGAAAAACCCAAATAAGAAATGAAGTTCAAATAATTTTTCGATGTAAATGTGCTGTGTATGATTCCGAATTTTTTTTAGATTTAAACAAATACAGTGATTTAAATAATGTTAAAAATTACAATTTTGGTTAAAAGATTCAACAACAAACTCAAAAAATTACCAGTTGAATTGGGATCTTACACTGCAACTGAGCTCGCAGAAGCTGAACTGGATTGGATCAAATATGAGGAAAATCTTGTCTACTCTTCCGAATTGGAATGCATTAAAGATGGTAAGCAGATGTCTAAAAATTCGTCTCCCTATTATTTTGCCCCATTTTTAGATAAAAATGATGTTTTACGGGTAAGGGGAAGATTAGAAGAGAGTGAATTGTCTGATAATGAGATTCATCCAATTCTTTTACCTAAACAGTCAAAATTTACTGAATTACTGATTTCTAGAGAACATAAGAAAGTTTGTCATGGTGAGGTGCCGGCTACTCTCGCTAAAATTCGTAGTGCATTTTGGATTCCGAAGGGTAGACAAATTGTGTAAAAGGTTTTGAAAACTTGTCTCATTTGCAAGAGATACTCATTGAAACCTGCTGAAATTGCTGCACAACTGCCAAAATCTAGAGTTCTTGAAAACCCCCCTTTTACTGTGCCTGGAATTGATTTGTGGTGGTGTTCATGTAGAGTGTTGTATAAAGCACTTCATCGTTATTAGAAAAATAAACTCTTTATTTCACTAACAACTATCGTAACATCACCGCTTAGCGCACGTATACATAGAACGGGGATTCCCCGGGCGAACTATTAACATAGATTGTATTAGGGAAAGTAGATAGGTAGCACTTTAGAATAACATCAATGCAATATGGCGCTGCGATCACTACAGATTTTACTGGTCCAGTCAGTATTCGTTCGGGGAAAGATGCCAATCAAAATTCCTACATAACTTTGTTTACATGTGCTGTTCCAAGAGCTCTTTATATTGAGTTGGTTACTGATATGACTACTAAAAATTTCATTTTATCTTTAAGACGATTTTTAACAAATAGGGGAAATTGGAAGGTCATCATTTCAGATAAAGCTAAGAGTTTCAAAAACACAGAAAACATCTTAAAATGGTTTTCCAAAATTTTGGTTGATTCAGAGTTAAAAAAATTTGTTGCTTTGCGTGATGAAACATGGCAATTTATCCCCCCTCATGTTCCTTGGTGGGATGGATTTTATGAAAGACTCCTGAAAAGTATTAAGAACCTTTAAGAAAAATTCTCGGAAAGTCCTTTCTTTGTCTTGAAGAAATGACGACCATTCTTGCAGAAATTGAATTTGTATTGAACCATAGACCTCTTACATATACTAGCAATGAATTAAACGAACCACTATCTCTTACACCCGCTCTTTTTTTTTTTTTTCTTCTTTTTTTTCTTTCTTTCCCCTGGACAGGAAAACCACAGTTAACTTGTGCATTTTGCAGAAATTTTCAGTAATGAACCTTCTACTAAAGAAAATTTAACTCGACACAAACTTTATCAAACTAGACTCTTACGACAAATTTGGACAAAATGAAAAGCTAACTATTTGACGCAGTTGCGAAATGCACATAAATTTGTTAATCCTTTGCCAGAAAGAGATCTGAAAGTGGGAGACGTAGCTTTGCTTGAAGGAACCACTAAATCTAAATTTTTATGGCCTGTTGGTATTGTTGAAGTAATTATTTGTTGAGATGGACATATAAGATCTTGTAATGTCAAAACATCTAAAGATCAGTACAGAAGACCAATTCAGTTAATTTACCCACTTAAAATAACTTTATGTTAAAAAAAATTTACATGTATCATTGCTTATTTCCTTTTTGTGTTTTATACTGTTTATTTTTCTTTTTGTATGTGATAATCGCATAATAGTTTGTAAAAGGCACTCTTAACAGAGTACAGATGGGGTGTGTTCCGAATTTTCGCCATAGAGGGCACACCTACAACATGTTTATTAGTAGAACGATGTAAGTTGGTTTTGTATCTATCTGTCCTGTGGTGTGCGTGAAAAATAAATGTATGTGAATGTGCAAAATTCGTATCGTCCTTTATCATATTCGAAACATGAACATTCATTGGAAAAAGTGTAAGAGAACTTCATTGTCCCAATCAATTATCAAAATCCACAACTTCTGCAAGAACATTTTTGCTGTGATTATCAAAGGTACCAAGAGGTCTAAAGGGTCAAACAATCTGGATACGTCCGACAGCATTGTTCTTTTTGTCGCAGGACTCACAATTTTTTGAACATTAAAACAAAATGTATCCTCTTTAGGATTGAGTTGTAATCCCAAAGTTTTCAAAGTTGCTGAGTTAGGGTCATCGAAATTGTATTCTCGGTCCGACATTGGAACTTTTTGTAACAAAACAGGATTATTTGAGCTCCACTTGTGAAGCTCCATACCAGCTGATTTTAACAAATGTATTAACTGGTCTTGTTGTTCAATGGCAGAAGATAAATCCTTGGTACCACTGAGTATATCGTCGACGTAAAAATTCTTGCCAGCAGCGGCAGCTAAAGGATAATTGCCCTGCTCATCAAAGCATATTTGCTTTAGTACCCTGGTCGCCAAGTAAAGGGCACATTTGGTTCCGTAGGTAACAACGAGCAACTTAAATACAAGTAATTTCTCTTCCTCTAAATCCTTCCATAAAATACATTGTAAATCATACTGATCTGGATGTATCCAAATTTGACGATACATCTTTTTTATATCGGCGGTGAAAACTACAGAATGTTTTCGAAACCTCAACAAAATAGCGAACAAATCATCTTGGACAACAGATCCTGAATACAAATTATCATTAAGCGATTGTCCAGATGACGTTGCCTCTGCGTTAAAAAAAACGTGTAATTTTTTAATACTACTTTCTGGTCTAAAAACGCCATGATGAGGCATAATGCAGTTTGGAGTTTCGCAAATTGCCTGCATATGCCCCAAATTCTCATATTCCGTTAAAAATTCCCTGTATAGTTGCATATACTTTGGTTCTCTCTTCAAACGTTGCCAAAGTGAATTAAATAAATCTTTTAGTAGCAATGTGTTTTGACGCCTAAAAATGTGTGTGGGGGGGGGGGTCTATCTTAAACGGCATTTTAACGACATAGCTTCCATCGTCATTTCTGAAATGTGTTTTCATGAAATGATCGTCACATATTAAACTCTCATAATTTTGTAATTAATCCCCCCAACATCTTCAATTTCCCAAAATTTCCTTAAATTTGCATCCAAATCTTCTATTATCAACCCACAATGAACAGCAGCATCGTTTTCGACTGGAACACTTCCAGTAGCAACCCAACACAGTATTTTGAAAAACAATGCCTGTTCTCGGAAACCTAATTTGACCCGATCATAAAAGTTCATAGAATATTTGGGCACGTAATAAAATATCCACCTGTCCAGGTTCATTGAAACTCACATCCGCTAAATTGAAACTATTTAATTCTAGCGTATCAATGTCAAATTGTTTGGAGGAGATACAATCAACGTTCGAAATGTTCTTTTTTACGATCCAGTTAATAACAGAAAATGACTGATTTAGTCCAGAAACCACGATGCTTCGTTTTTCTTTTTTCAAATTCAATTTATCGGCTAATCGTTTTGAAAGGAAATGACACACTACCGACGTCCAGTAACGCACGTGCATTCGTAAACATTCCTACATTATTCTGAATCATCACATTTCAATTTACCGGCTAACCGTTTTGAAAGGAAATGGCACACTATCGACATCCGGTAACGCACGTGTATTCGTAAACATTCCTACATTATTCTAATCATCACATTTTGCCGTACTTAATAAAAACATTTTGTTTACATTTACGTTGGTACCAGTGAATGAACGCACGTGACTCTTACGTCAGTTGCGAAGAATTATTATTGGAATTTTCAATTCGAGGAATCCTGCGTTAGCATTCTGCGGACGAGTTTCATTTTCGCTTCGAGTATTTCCCAGATGTAAAAGAGTGCTATGTCGTTTTTTGCAAATGGAACAGTTGGATGTTGAATAATAGTTAGCAATTTTATGGCGATTTAAACAATTAAAACATAATTGCCTATTTTTAACGACCTGAATTCTCATTAACAAGCATATTTTTGAACACAGGACATACGTTCAGGGAATGATTTTCATTAGATTTACATATTACACATTTTGGAGTTTTAACTTCCGATACAAATTCTTTTTGTGGATTGTATTCTTTATGATATTTTTGCGAATGATTTACAACTTGCGGTCGTGATAACACGTTACTATCGTTTTTTTTAATTTTGACGATACATAAATATCGCAAGGCCTGGCCAAATCTGGTGGCACATACCAAGATTCTCCTTGTTTCACGCCAAAATGAAATTGTAGTTCACGATCTAATGAATCAAATATTTTTTCGGAAACCATGAGTTCACAAACTGCCTTGAAATCATTTATCTTCCTTAATTGACAATAATACTCAAAAGCTGCACTAAGTCGCGATGTAAATTGGATATAGCTTTCGTTTAGACGTTTTTTCGCTTTACGGAAATTATTTAAAACTTCTTGTGGGGTGGATTGAAATTCTTTTAACACTAATTCCTTTAATTTGTCATTCATACACAATTCATCCTCACTTAAATATATAATTGGTAACCTTTCCACCTAAGATATTTAATAGGATCTCTGACTTGAATTATTCTGGGACATTTTTGGTTTTGAAAGCTCTTTCAAGCGATTGGAAAAATAAATTATACGACTCTGCTCGTGTAGTAACTGGTACAGTTAAGGTTTTGACACTTTCTGTCAAACTTTCTAAACTAAAATTTGAATCGGAATCGCTACATTAACCTTTTGTGTTACATCTTTTTGTAAATTCGCAAATTCAAGTTATTTTTCTAACTGCGTGAGTTTAAGTTTTTCCAATTCTAGTTTCTGTGCTTCATTTTTCTCGTAATTTTTTTTCTTTTCAATTATTGATTCAACTATAGTTTTTACGAATTCATAATTATCTCTATAGATCTCGCTCTTTTCAATTAAATCTTTAATAGTTACTACTTTGGCATCCGAAGAAATATCAATTTCTAGTACCTCGGTAACTTCAATTAATTCACTCTTTTTAAATTTTGAAAGCATTTTGAAAAGAGAACTCTGAATATATGCAACTCATAAAAACGAAACTAATACACAAATTTGGAAAACAAAAGTGTACCCACAGTTACCTTGAAACCGAAACGGACACAATAATCCAATCATAGGAATTTATACTTTATAACCATTGGAACACACTTTAACGATTCACAAATCACTGAGAACGAACAATATCAAACAAACACACGCAGCAAAATCGAAAAACTTGCCTACTTTTTCTCAAAACTCTCGATGATACAATACTAAGTAGTCGACGGACCACTTAATGTAAATCTCTTCAAACACTAGTCTGGTGAACACCATTTTATTTTAGTGCACATTTTGTGCCATTTCAGGTTGACTATTACAGATTATGACATCTCTCTCAATTGGGTGCCAGGTCTGGATCACAGAATCCGTTCTTAACTGAACGTTAAGATACAATAACAATTAACGAAATTTTCTAACGCGCCAGAAACGCCATCTATGGGCGTGAATCTGAAACAAATACAATTGCTGCAAAAAAATGCCTTTTGAACCACGAAAAATTGTAATAAAAAAATAATTATACCATATTATTTGTATTTTAATATATTGCAAATAAGCAAAATATTTTTTAAATAATCTTGCATATACTTTAATTAATAATAAAAACATGAATGAAGTCATATTATTTGTCATTTTTTAAACCTGTTTTAGAAAAATTAAATATTCTTTTTACCACTAAATGAGAACGTGTTACAGCAGGGGCCCATTTTACAGCTTCTTGTAAAATTCCAAGACTTCTGGCTGCAAAGTCATTAACTATATTCTGAAAAAAAAAGCAACAAATAAAAAAAGGGAAAATTTTAGTTAAAAAAAAAGACCGGAATATTGAGTTAACTTACTTCTCGAGTTTCCAAAGTATCAGTTAATGTCAATTTATATGATGTTCGAGGAACAACTAATTCAGGAATATCTTCATTAGCATCCTACATAAAAATTAACTGTTAATGAAATTTTAAAATTTACTTTACTGATAAAGATTATAAATTAGACAATAAAACTATTTACTGTTTGACTGTTTAGTAAAGCTAGTCTTATTTTGAAGCTACTTGTTGGCAATTATAGAAAAGATCAAATAATTTTGAACCTTTGGTAGCTGATGAGGATAATGCTTGAGTCAAATTGATCAATCTGTTAGTTTTGTATGTAAAAATTTTAAATTATCTTCTTTATATTTGTTGAAATTGATAACACAATTATCTTTCAGAAAACTTCTATCAATGGAAGTATAATTAGTAACTATCATCTTTCGCTCCTGGTTTAAGTTACAAAATTTGAATTAGAAAATATTAAATAATTAATTATACTATAAAATAAAAGTAACTCAGTTAAAAAAATTCAATCTTTTGCTAAGTTCTAGTTATTTATTACCCATGATTTAAGTTAATAAATTAGCTAATCTCTTTAACTTCATGTAATACACACAAAAAAAAATATTTATCCTCTTCTTTTCTTTTTTTTTTTTTTTTCTTAATTCATTACATATTTTTTTCTATTGATTGAAACTGAATATTTTGATACAGCGATTCTGAGAACAACTTTATTAGGGGTTCATATGTTATATAGTGAATCCCTAATAAAATTGAATCCCTACAGTATATATTAAGTAACTTGTACCATGTATTATATTATGTAATAAATATGTAATAACTTATGTAATAAATAAATATCTTTACTCATGAATTTATTTATTCCCTATTTTATTTTTAAAAAATTCGTATTTCACAATTTAAAGGTATTTCATGTTAAATCATCAAGATTTTTTTTTTTTTTTTACATATCATCAAAAATTTGAAAAATTGCACAATGAAACCTTTAAAAAATTTTGAATTAAGATAGCTCACCCATTTTAGAGAATAAGACAGGATATTTAAAATATCCAACATAGTCCATAACACTCTTCCATTCCAAAGTAAATGAGGAAATCTATAATTTTATAAGACAAAAATTATTTTATTAACTTTACCCTGAATATATAATTACTTCAATATTTTGAGATTCTTCCCTTGTTTGCAATATATATATATTTCAAAATTAAATGTAAAATAACAACAAATCAGAAAAAAGGTGATGCTGTTCAACAATTTAAAAAATTTTTCATTAACATAAGAAAAACCACAGCATAATTATTTTTTTCAAATTCTCCTAGTTTGCTCTTTATAGATAAATAAATAACTTTGACATTAAAAGTAACTCCAAATAATTTAAGAGAAATAAGAATACACCATTGAATTTTTGAATCAAAGAAGGTGTTTTCTGTTTTATTTTGACAGTAAATTTAATGGTTCCTTTAAGTATAATGTAAATTCTATCCAACTTTTCAATAAAAATCAAATTCATATGCTTTCCCACATATCATTTGATACGTGAATAGTCTATCAAAATAAATATAAAATAAAAATAAAATTCTAGTATGTAAATAAAATATAAAACATAATTTCAGAATATAAAATATATTTTTATAGAGTATATATTTCAGAAAATAAACATATTTAAAATGCCTTAATAAAAAGACTCATTCTGAAAAGACTTTTATTAAATTTTTTTAATATCTATTATCTAAAAGAAGGCTGAGGCATTTTTCAGGTATATAATCAGTTCAATATACTTAATAATAATGTTGATTTATAATCTCTTGCTGTTATACAATAGATTATAAAGCAACAGTTAAATTAATTTTACTTATTACAGAAAAAAAATATTTCACCTGTCAACCAGCATTGAGAGATGTTTATCAGCCACACGCCTAATTTGTTTCTGAGGGTGATTGAATTTAACAAGAAGAAAGACAGCATGTTCTTCTAATTCTTCATCTCGGTCCACATTACGAGGCTATAGAAATGAAATTCCAAACCATTTAACTAAATGCAATATTAAAATTAAATTTCTAATTTTTTAATAAGTAAAAGAAATTAGTTATGTAATCCTAATTATAACAAACTTATATGTAGAAAAGAAAACATAATTCTTAAAATAAAATATTTTTAAAAAATATTCGATAAAAGAAAATTTTAAATAATTTTTTATGTATATTAGATGAGAATTCTTCGACTTTTTTTCCATTGCTTGTTAATAAGAATTTTAATTAAAATAAAAAAATTAATGAATTAGTATAAAAGAAATAATGTTGGTATAACAAATTACTTCTTTTTTTTCATTTATAGCTATTCAGAAAGCAATAGATAAATATCCACTTGTACAGCCTGGTTCTGATTAAATTGCAGATGTGACATTACAAATGTGTGATTTCAAAGTTTATTTTTTAGCAATAAAAAACATTTGAAGTTTTCTGCTCTAAATACATTTTTATATAAAAATTATACATATTTCCTAACATTTCAATTACCTTCATATAAAATTTAAATAAATTCATACGAACTTAAATATAAATTCTGATTTTCAGCAATCAAATGAAACCATAAGTAATTCTTTCTCAAATTTTATTTGTTCTTAATGATTAATAAAGATTTGCACAGGTTAAATTTATTTCCCTATTATCGATAACAATAATTTAATCAACAAACTGCAATTTCAATTCAAAATGCAATTTATTTATATTTATATTCTTGTTAATTTTATATCTATATTTGGGATAATTATTTAAGAATATTTCTTAATTATATAAATGCTAAATTTTAAAAATACAGGAAAGTTCTTTGTTTGCTATTATGAGTTGCTTTCAAACTCAATTTAGCAATAAATCTATTTTATTGCTTAATTGTATTCTCATTTTCTCGAATTCTCTTGATGATATACTAAGCAACTGCATTAAATTTATTTGATGTAATTCAAAAAATAAGGCACTAATTAATATTCCTATTAATTCTACATTCTTAATCTGCTTACATCTGCTATCACTAAAATGATTTGAGTAAAATGATGCAAACAAATATATTTTCAAGTTAAAGGAAGTTCTAGCTTTCAAAACTTTTAGAAATTTTAGACTAATAAATATTTAAATAGTAAAACAAAGGTAACATATAAAGATGAAGCATCCTATGATGGGAAAAACGTAAGATATACAGAGAAATTAATTCATTTGCCTATAAAAACTTATTAAAATCTAATACATGCAATAAATTAATAATTATAGAAAAAAAATTGAAACATAAAACAATTATGCAGTTTAGCCTTAACTTACCTTCAGAGAAACCACTTCTAAATAAGTCTGAAAAACCTTATCAGAAACTGCTAAAATACACTGCCACATTCCAGCTTTATCTTTTTGAATTGTAGGATCTTCTAAGTATTGTAGCATACAATGAAAAGGGGTTTTCTCTTGCATATGTCGGACCCTTTAAGTTAAAAATATGCAGAATATCAAAAATATAATAAGCTACATGGAATAAACTTATAATTTAAATTACTAAATATTAGCACTGAAATCGACAAAACAAGCAATGATTGTAAAAAGGGGGGAGGGGGAATAACCAGTGATATATAATGTGCCTTCTTTATTGTGATTAGATAACTAGATTCTAATTTGTTAAAAATAGCTATTACTTCCAATTGAAAAAATCTTATAAATGATATAAGAAATTATAATTTACTTATTTAACTCAATAAATGAACAGCCCGAAAAAAATGCAAATTCTGAATTTTTATACAATTTCTCGGTTTTGTAAATAATATTTTATAAAATATTCTCCGTGTATTAAAATGTTAAAGAATGTTCCACACTTCTAGGTAAAGATTGAACAAGTTCTAAAACATTGAATTTCACTATTTTAGATCAGTTGACAATCATTTCAAGAAATTTTAGCCATTGAAATTGTCTAAAATCCTCTACAAAAATAACATTCATAGCTTCATAACTTAATCAGTTTTGGTCACAGAAGAGTTTCTGTAACAATAAAGTGTAGCAAGAATATTTTATTGCATATGAATACCAATTAGAAATTAGCTGTTGGACAATTATTAGAGGAGACAACTTGTATAGCTTTAAAGGCACAAAAATATAATTAATTTATCTATACTGAATTAATTAACCAAGTAATATTAAATTATTAAAACATTAAAATTACTCTCATATACTACCTGCTATAGTTGAAAAATTCATATATCAATGCTACCATGGTAAATTTTATAAGCCAAAAACAACGGTATTTCCTTTTCTTATATAGGAGCAATAAATAAAAATCTTATAAAATATTTCATATTATTTTCTAATATTCCATTTCATGGCTTTATTTTATTTTAAACTTCTGCTGCACCATGCAAAAAAAAAAAAAAAAATCAATATCACCCAATATTTCCATCCCTAATATTAGATAAAAACAAATAAAAGCATTTCAGGCAGCATATCTATATTCTACGGAAAAACAATATACAATGAAAAAATAATGATCAATGTATCCACAAAAGAACATAAAAAAAAAGTAATTCAGCTAATTTAACTTAAATAAAAATCTCTCACTGCTGACTGATATTGTCTTAACATTTATTGTCTTGTAATATTGTCTTGTAATTTACTTGCAAAATGTAATTTAAATTGCATCATCCTGTATATTACTAAAATATACTAGACACATATATGTAAATAGGTAGTTATCTTTGGTATTCAAGTAGACAAGTATGGATATTAAAGTGCTAAGCTTTTTATTATTTTCATAAAATATAGTGATAAAATCTCTGATATCTAATCATGACATTGTGTCCATAAATAATTACAAAAAAGGATTAAAAAACAGCATAATCACTAGTTTTTTTTTTTTTTTCTAATTCTCATTCTTAATATATTATATATATATTCTTAATTGGAAGGAACAAATGTCATACAGAAAGATACATAACACAAATAAAATAGAAAAATAAATTACCAAACAGAAAATATTTAAAAAGTGAATTACCTCAAAGTTTCAAGATGATATACAGATAGCAGATAAGTACACTGTGCAAAATTTAGTTTGTTAATCAGAGGTGTTACATCTTGCTGATGATCAAGGAGTGTAAGAATTTGATTTCTCAACTCTTGAATTTCTCCCTTTAAAGTAAAATATGAGAAAAGGAATTTACAATATTTTTTAGCTATTATATAAAATATTTATTTTTTAAAAATAAATGAATGAATTATATATTGTTTAACAATTCTACAAAATAAAAATAATTACAAAGGCTTCTTAAATACTAATTGTTATTAAATTAATAAGAAAATTTGGTAATTTTGGACAAGATAAGATAATAAAATCGTTCCTTAATAAAATAGTATTAAAAGCCCCACATGTATTAAATTATTAAATAAAATTCAAGCCATATTTACAGAGAAAAAGATTATTCTGTGTATGTTTAAATTTCAGATATAATTTAAAATTAATAGTAGAAAATTTTAGAAAAGGTAAAGAAATTAAAGAAAATTCATTCATTCACAAAATATCTAATATGTTTTTTATTATTTTAACTGACTGTAACAAATTAACATTTCAATTTTACAAGAAACAAACTGTTTTAACTAAATAACAATTTTAAAATATAGAAAATGAGCTTTTTATGTGAGTAACCCATACTTCCTATATGTAACCAAATTGTACAAATATTTAATTCTTGGAATTCTAATAAAATATATAGATAAATACGAATTGTCTGCTTTTGAAGAGAGCATTTTAATGAGCAAGAGTCATGGAATAGTTAAACCAAGAAACTTTGCCATCCATATCATTTGTAATTTTAAACAAATGTCAAAAAACAAATATATATATATATATATATTAAATAAAAACAAAAGCAATGAGAGAAAGGAAAGAAAATAATAAGTAAATTACCACAGACACAGCATCACTGCGAATTGCAGAATTGTATTGCAATTCAGATCTTAGATGCTCTCTAGATACTAAGAGGGGAGATTTAGCTGCAATTTCTTTTAACTGTTCAAACCATTCTTGTGGCCACAAACCTGAAAAACATTTAAATGACTTTAAATCTGAAGCATTGTATTAATAATATACAAAAAAGACAGTAAAAAAGCATTTTGCTTCTATGATTTTTTTAACATTTTTATTTTTTTAGATAATGTATAATTTTAATTTTAATTTAATTGTTCTAGATTTTAAGTTACACTTTCATTTTTACTCTTTTATTAAACTATCCCTTTTTATTTTATTTCTATCAGCTTAAATAAGCCATCAAAGTGTAATCTAATTTTCTAGAATACAAAGATTCTTACAGATGTTTATAATTATACAAATATGAACACTGAACAATTATTCTTTTTTTCCCATCACTTCCATTTTGATTTTTTTTAATTAATTTGTGAATCATCTAATGTCAAAATCGTTTCCTTGATATATTTTTTACTCAAAGAAAAGAAATTTTTAGAAAACAAAATATTAAATAATTATTTTATAAACAAGTTTTATTTTAAAATAAAGGTTAATTTTTTTTAATTATTTTTCCTGTATTCTTTATATTTTAAAATAAAGGTTAATTTTTTTTAATTATTTTTCCTGTATTCTTTATATTTAAAAACGCTAATATTAATTTAATAACGTTAATTTAATAATCCTGTATTCTTTACATTTAATAATGCTAATGCAAATTTTGTTTTCAAAAACTAAAATATTGTGCAGTGTAAAGCTAAGCCAATAAATCAATTTTAAGAATTTACATACTAGATGGCAAAAACTATGTATTTCTATTAATAATTCAAAATGAAATATTGCTATTCAGAACCATAACAAATAACATAATGAATGTAAAAAAAAAAAAGAATTGAAATGGCATTATGCTATTTTACTTATTTATTTATTTATTTTTAATATTCCTTAATCTGCATAATTTGGCTGTAAGAAATAAAAAAGAAAAATAAAATGCAACTAAATTTCACTTACAAAATTTATGATTGCCTGAACTTTATGAAGAAACAGATTTAAACAAATAATAAATTAACAAGGATCAATATATTGCATAAATAAATTTAACAAAAAATATTTAAAACTGAATACACAGTAAAGGAGTTTGTAATCTTTAAAGCTATTTTTAGCTATTTTTAGAAGTTTTATTTAATAAAACTACTTTTTTTTAAAATTTCCATACAGTTTGGATGTAGATTTTAAAATTACATGAAAACTAATTTTGAACAGATGTTATAACTTTAAATATAATCATATTATGAAAAGAAAAAAAAAACACTTGAAAAGGCACACTCTTTTCATGTTTCCATTTCAAACAAATAGGAAAACAATTCATCTACATAGATTTGAAGTATACTAGATCCCATTACAAAACAGATCTTTGGTCAAAATCAATATTATTTATTTTTGAAGTTTAGAAAAATGCAGAACCTTTAATTATTACTATTAAATGTTAAATAATATTAAAAAATTTAATATAAAAATTGTTACAAACAAAATTAGAAACAACTATTCCAAAACAATATATATGTATATTAGACAATAAGAGTTTAGTTGCATGTTTTTCAAATATTTGTATTTATACAAATAAAAAGCTTTTCTTAAAATTAAAAAACTGGACCAAGCAAACTACCTGTTTCTGATGTAAAACCCATTACAACACAATATAACCAGAAGTCTCTAAATAATTTCAGTAATCTTGGTTTTGGACTAGCTATAGGAGGAAGACGTCGAAGGAGCTGAGAAGAAATAAAAAGCAGTTTTTGAAAAAAGTAACAAAGAATTTGGTTATTTTAACATTCTATTTTGAAAAAACATAAAATCGAAATTTTGTTATAGATTTTATAATTTTGAACAGAGCTTCAAAATAGCATATGTGACATCTACATTCATATGTCTTCAAACTTCAACATTGATTGATAGAATAAACATGCAGACTCATGTGAATGAAAAAAATCAAATCTTAAAATTACAACCATCCAGCTCTGAAGTCAAGACAATACAAATAATTCACTGCAGGTATGCAATAAAGAGAACAGCTTTTTACAATTGAGGGATATAAATATTTTGAAAATAATAGGATGAGCTTTAAAGCTTACATTCTTGGTGCTTGAGTTCAAGTATAAAAAAAAGGCCTTTATTATTTTTTTTTTCATATTCGCCAAACAATTAATTATTTTCATAAAACACAGTAGGTGATGATATTTAGATTTTAACAAAAAAATTGGCACCTTCATTAACTTGGAACAGAATAAAAAGACAACACAAATATTCTTACTTTCAATGTTTCATTAATATTTCATTTAAATTTATGTGACAAAAATTAATATTTTAAAATTATATTACATGATATTTCTAATTACATTTCAGTTAATATATAATTAGTGATAAAATAAAAAATGTTTTTTTTTTTTTCAACACTATTCAAATTTCGTGGGCAGGTTTTTTTTTCATATTCTACATATACTGCTATTGATATCATTACTGGTATATTAAAGAGATATTAAGAAATCCAAAGTTACAATGTTTGAATCACTAAAGCCATTATGCAGAATATTTTTGTAATTCAAACTTGCAAAAGATTGTATAATTTAGCATACTTTTGTTTTTATATTTTCTGAAAAGGATATAACTTTGTTTAAACATTTTAAATGATATTTTCAGTTGACTTTGATCTAACTCAAATAACATGGCACTGGGGGGGGGGATTATTTATTCTTTAATAGATGCATCAAAGCTTTATTTTTTTTTAAATATTGAATTTTTCTCAACAATAATAATTTAATTTATGAAATTGGAAATTTTTCAATGATAAATAAAGGTATTTGTAAATAAAAAATGCAAATATAAACAAAATTATTGGAACTTCTAAAAACTGTACAGGAGGACAAAAAGGCTTAGCTTAATTCTTGTAATTTTATAACCAAATAAATCTATAAATGAAAATAAAATTGAATACAGCTTTTAAAAATACCATCCACTAAAATATATAAATAGCAAGTTCTATAGTGTTTTCTGTAAAATCAATATTTATGTAGAACGAGTTTCAGTATTCACTTGAGAAGCAAAATCATAAAGATCTTATTTCAAATATTTTGTTTATCAACTTTTCCATATATGAAAAAAAATTTAAATATTTTAGTTTTTTTTTTAAGCTTTATGAATTTTTATAAAATGAAGAAAAAAATCATATTTCATATGTTCTAGAAACCAATTAACAAGGCTTTTAAGTTTGATATTCATAGAAAAAAATTCAATCAAAAATGCTGCATGATTCTGTGGCTAAATATTATTTTATTATTGTTATTGCAAAAACAAACTAATAAAAAGAAGCATAAATATTCCATCACTGAACAAATAACTTAAACTTAACATGTATATCTAAATAGGAAAGAGGTTGGATCAAAATTATACATACCACAGATATAACTGGAATCAGCACCCCCAAATTTCCAGCACTACTTGAAGCCTAAACAAATCATTGATTAATGCAACTGAGAATGTAATAAGAGATAATCAAGAGCATGAAGAAATACCATCAAATATTTTATTAAATATAAAATAATACTAATATATTTTTCAATAGATAAAATTAAATATTTAGTACAGTACATGGTAAAATTATTGCATTTCACATGATGTCCTACTTTAAAAATCCAAAAAATTACTTTGAAATAAAAAAGTTGCATGTTTTGAAATAATCCAAAATTCTTGAAAATTTGCATATTTTAAAACAATGTCAATGAAGATGCTTCACATTTTATTTAAAATTATTAAAAATCAATGCATTTTTTTCCATTACATCTTTTCATATTACCTTTCTGGTGATTCTCAGCAATTTAGTGGGATAATTGTTAAATTTAAATTGCTGTCACTCCCCCTTTTCTTTTTCTATGCATGTATGTGTGTTGGGGAATAGATAAAGATGTAAAATTTGCTTTTTTTTTTTTTTTTTTTTTTGCCAAAGATTGAAAAATCAACAGTTTTACTGTGACATTTTGATTTTGATCAGAGCATTTTACTAAAACTTCCAAGAATAGGATTTACAGCCTAATGTATTTGTAAATACACATGTATTAAAAGATTAGTAGATACATAAAATGTATTAGCAGATGCTGAAAATAATAGATTGTTAATAAGAGAAGAATAGGTCTTCAATAAAAAGTAAGCTCCCTAGTTATCCAAAAAATTAATCCTAAATTTTTTATCAATAAGACAGGGCAGTGATTTTCTTATCCAAAGTCTTTCTGTGCATTTTTTTTATTTGTCTATTTTATTGATAAAGGCAAATGATATTTAGCACGATACATAATATATACAGCATTAACAATCAAGAATATTATGCATTTAATTATATAGACAACTTATGTTAAAAAGATGTTGACAACGTCAGGTGGAAATCTGGGCTTGACAGATTCAGCATACACCAAGACTGCTTACTTCAGTGAAATCAGATTTCGAAGCCTAGACAACTAGATCACAGGCAGCCTACATTTATTTAAGATTTGCTTGCTTGTTAGTTTAGTTATATTAACGTCCCATTTTAACACAAGGGCCATTTTGGGTTAGACCTCGTAATTTTGAACCACAGTCAGATGACGAGGACGACACTGGCTGACACCCCTCTCTCCACATCACACCACACCAGAGAGAGGACGTTTGGCCCAGACGGATTTAATGTGCATCAGACCCGCTTATACGACGGTTCTTCGGAAGAATCGGGTTACGAACCTGAAACCTTCAGATTCCAAAGCCAAGACCTTACCACCAGCCCACCGCGGCACTATTTAAGATATTGCATATTAAATTTATTCGCATTTATATATGAATGAATAGGTAGACGATCAATTCTAGATCGATTTGGCCCAAATTTTAATACATATCTATAAAATATCCATAAAAACCTATCTATAAAACTAATAATAACTAATAATATTATGGTCCACATTTCCTTCAACACTTTTAGATATCACATTCTCATGCACACAGACAGGCAGAATTCCCACGAACGTATTTCCACAAAAATTTGATAGGAATGTATAAATTCTGCGTTGCAAACAAAAATCTATTTCAAAACTAGAGGGAGTGGAGTCTCTAAATTTTTTAATATACTATCTGATAAACATGCTAACCCAGAGAAAGCCTTCATGTCATTCGAGTACAATAATTACGAAATAATAACTTTTGACGAGAATTTAGTAATTTTACCGATTTTATTGCGCGATCATTGGCGAATTTTTTGCCGATTAAATCTTGGCATGCGGTTAATAGTATTTGAAAATCGAATTTGTGCCTTAGACACGGTTTTCTCAGCCGATTGGAAAAAAAAATCTGATAGAAAACTACATTTATAGTCACAAAATCCCATACTATATTTGATATATTTGTCATTGCGTTTTTGAGTTATTACATTTACATATTTCTGAAAGTACAGACAGACAGATGGCCAATCCCCTATTGGATTTGGTTCAAAATTTGATAGTTGTCCACACCATAGATGTCAAAACTGTGTCACAGATTTTATTCATCTGGTTCTCTCTCTCTTTGTAGTTATCGTTTTAACTTATATTCGCACTGCAGAACAGAGAGACTCCCTTTGAACGGAGTTCATTCGATAAAAATATACAAATCTAGTGTGTAAAGGCTGAATATCAAATTTCATTCATCTAGCTCAAAGCGTTTTTTAATTACCTTTGTCACATACAAACGGATATTTTCCAAAAATGTTCGAATGTTTTTCGAACTCAGGGAGGTCTAAAGCGCGAAGATTTACTAAAATCCCGCGTTTGAATTTTTTGACGATTACAATATTTTCTTTATAATACGTATACAAGAAAGTAAAAATTTTGAAACAAAATTTCTGTTTGGAACAAATGCCAAATTTCATTAGCTTAGCTCAACACTATTTACGTTATCTGACAGATAGATTTAAATACTCAATACTTATTTAGGCAGGTTTAAAATGTGAAATTTGACCAAAATCTCGAAGTCAAATATTTTGGTTATTACAACATCTCCCTGTATTCTGAAATAATTTTATGTTTTTATTAAAATTTGAACAGAAAGTAAACTTACTTTGAAGGCAGCAGGAGCTCTTTCACTAGCCCGTTTACCTTCCAACCCAAGTTGCACAAATAATTCAAGAAGTCGTACCAAAAGTTCGTTCAGTTCAGCCTCCCCTTCTAAATCAGCCGCAATGTTAGCCAGCGCATTGATAACAGATAAGGACACATGCCTAATGGAAAAAGATATCTTCAAACGATCTTTTATAATGTTCTAAAATGAATTTTACTAAGCTGAAATATTTCTCCAATAAGTTATTTGAATTAGTCATTTAGTTCTATAAGAGTTTTTTCAGGATCATGCTATTAAATGACAAAATAACCAATTGCCTATGTGGCTCATGCCCTCAATATTGCTGCACAAATCTGAATAACTAGCAGTCACAGTGACTCAATTGGCAGAGAGTCTCATTTCTCTGATTGGCTGGTCCATGGTTCGAATCCCAAGCACAATATTTTATACAAAACCTGGAATTCTTTTATTTAAAATGCTATTTATTGTTCATTTAAGATCTGGAAAGTTCTAGATCTTTCTTAAATAATCAGATTGGATTATTCTCGAACGTTCTATAAATGTATAAAAGCTGAGCCCCATCAAGGATGGGTGAGTTCTCAATCTTGTGCTGTTATGAGTTGCTTCGTTCTAATAAATCTACTTGTTTGAGGTTTCTTTACATCTTTGTAACAATGGTTTTTGAGATTTTTGAAAGCTGTTTAATTTTATAATTTTATTTAATTATAAAGGCAGCGTAATCAACCTTATACGAATTAAAATTGAAACATTATTCTAGAAATAATTTTAATTACCATTAGCAAATTTTACAATAAATGTGATGTTTTATAATATAAAAATTACCCGTTCTATAATACAATATTATTTAGATTGTTTTAATTAGTTTTTCATCTTTTGAAAATAATTTTTTTAAATTACTTTTGAACTTTAATTGTGCATTTTTTTTATATGCGATACAATGAAACCAATATTTTTCAGAAAATGATATACAGTTAAGCGCTTAATGATTTCAGATTATCAAAATTTGCTACTTTAAACTACTTAAGTGAAAATTAATTTAAAATCGTGAAAAAAAAATTTGATTTTAAAAGTTTACAGGAGATTTTGTTTAGTTTAATGTCCCGTTTTAAAGCAGCAATAGGGTTATTTTGGGACGGACCTCGTAATTTTGGATCGCGGTCAGATGACGAGGCCGACACCTGAGCTGGTACCCTCCACCGCTTCTCAAAACTTCTACACCACACCTGAAGTATACAGGGGGAAATTTTTATTGCTTAAGGGCTCCTAAAAGGCTTAATCCGGATCTGGACATTACTACTCAACAAATAAGTTTCCGAATTAAAAGAAATTAATTTCTTGAAACGTACCTATAGCCTTGTTTTCTTCCATCAGCACTTCCAACGTTATATGCAGAGCTGGATTCTACAGTAATCATAGTAAACATCTTCATTACTTCTTCATGTACATGAAGCTGAAATAAATTAATTAATATATATGAAAACAACATATCCTAAGATAAAATTTGAGATAAATTAACCAAATTTAAACATAGCCTAAAAGTTAATTTCCAATCCGTTAGACATAATCATATTATTTCTAACCGGAAAAATGTTTCATATGAAGTAAACAATTCTTTTATATGTTGTTTGTGTCAATACACTAAAACTACAAAATATAAATTTTTCTACATTTCCTGATACAAATAATCATATTTAATTAAATTTTATAAATGCACTAACAGTATAATAGAAATCAGAAAGATTGCTCTCTCTAAAACTCTCTCGCATACTCTCAAATATAGGTATTGATCCTCTTCCTCTCATTTAAAATTGTGTGAAACTTAGAAAATGCCGGAAGAATATTCGGTATAAGCATACCAGACATTCGTATATGAGAGTTGTAGGCTCCATAATATTGTAAAGAAAATCATTTTTCAACAGTTTTAGTCCCTGGCAGATGGTTAATGGTATTCGAAAAAACGAATTTCTGTTTTAAATGCGTTTTTCTCAATAGATTGAAACGAGAATTTAACACCAAACTGTATTTGTAGGCACAAAATGACTAAATTTGATTTATTTAAATCACTGCATTTTTAAGTTAACGCGTTTATATGTTTCTGAGGGTGCAGACCGACAGACAGTCAACTTTTTCTTGAATTTGGCTCAAAATTTCAGATGATGTTCAATTTGTGTACCGAATTTATTTATATAGTTCTCTTCGTTTTGTGGTTAATGTATTAACTTATATTCTGACAACCGGACAGACTAACAGATTTCTTCTTAATGGATTTTGCTCAAAATTCGACAGAAATCTTCAAATTTGTTGGAAAGACCATATATCAAATTTCATCCGTCTAGCTCCAAGCGTTTTTGAGTTATCTTTGTCACAGACAGATGGACGGACATTTTCAGGGAGGTCTAAAACGTGGAGAATCATCAAATTCTCGTGTTCAAATTTTTTGACGATTACTATGCTTTTTTCTATATTATCATACAACAAAGTAATATTAAATGTGTAGTGAAAGTTCAAACTTACATCGCCTTTAGCAATGATCATGCATCCAAGCTGATCCACAATAAGAGAGTCTAACCTAGAAGGTGGCTGACAGAATCTTTGTTGAAAAAACTGAAGTATGGATTCCATAGTTCGAGGTGTATTCTTTAATGCCACGGCAACATGCCCCAAAGCAACAATTGTATTGGTAGATACAAGAGTTGATTCCCTGAATAAAAAATCCATCAAATTTAATAACACAGCTGCCTTGAAAAAAATCGAATAATGAATAGTCCTGTTGAATAATTATGAAAAAAATCATACTTAAAAACTTACATATCACTTTTTTCGGCTTGATAAAGTCTATTGGAAACAGATGCTAGAAATGCTTGTACACAGTGAGTATCATTAGCCAGTCCTGCCTTAAGAGCTCTGAAAAAGAATTCAAAACTGTGTTGGTAAAAGGATAAATAAAACATTTTATTAAGAGATTTTATTGTTTTTTTTTTCATATTAAACTGATTTTTTTTTATTAATACGAGTCAAAATTTGGTAATAGAATATTTAAAATATTTAAACATAAAGCTGAATCATAAAAAATCCAAATATTTAATCTAAATAATTAACAGTTATAAAACAAATAATTAATAATGGATTTAATAAATAATTAATAATGGGTTTAATGAATAGTTTTAAGGAAAGCAGTTTGTCATTTCTTACAGATAATAGTTTTATTTATTATAAAATAAAATGTAATAGTAAAAATATTTCTTAATAAGTAGTCTGAATAAAAGTAATAATATAAGAATTTATATTCCAGAATGTACCTAAAGGAGATTTTAAAAAAATATAAGAATATTACCTAAATTTTGTAATTTGTATTCAACAATGAAAATAAATACCATAAATATTTCTTAATCCTCTTGTTAAGAATTCTCTAAACTGATAATCAATTTTTTAATGTGTGATCTGCTCTAAGTTATTTCTTATTAATCATATAATTAAAAATATAAAGGAAATTTTATCATGTATATCTTAATCCCATTAATAATACACTATTAAAAAAGGTTCTCTCAAATTTAACACATGAACTAGCTTATATAACCTACTTCCACATATTTTACTTGTAAATTCAAATTTATCTAATCCTTAACTCTTTCAAGATCAAGATCATCATCAGATTAATAGATTTAAAAAATTTTAAGTTAAAAATTGAAAAATTCATTCATAAAACAAAAACTATGTAGAATACTTAAACATTTCAAATATCTTAAATGTGATCCTAATCTTAATTGGGATTTGATTGTAAATCCTAATGAGAAAGATTTTTAAAAATTCGAAAAACTGTGGCAATTTCCAGATTACGACAGGACAGTTTCGAATTCTCGAAAGAGTAACATAACTATTCTCAATCAAATACTTGAAAATTCCTCAGAGGAAAAAAGACACGGAAGAATGCACTATTCATGCATTGTTCATTTATCCCGCATAACTGAGAGAACATCACTTTCTCTAATATTTATCAAAATTTTAATTTTTATAAAATTAACAAGAAATATTTTTCTTATAATGACAATTCAAAATTAGACGTGGACGTGTTTGATAATGCATTTAAAAAAGCATCATAATGCATCTCAAAGCTAAAGTTAGTAAATGAAACCCTGAACGCATTTCAACTGTCAGGCCACCCTGCACCCCGTAGAAGTGGAGGTAAACTCAACTCCAGAACATTACTATACCTATCAGGAAAACGAGAACCTATATATATATGACAATCATATATAGATATAGCAAGTTCTCTTTCTCACACGGATGAAAATTATATAGTTAGCACTAATAACAGAAGAATTTGCATCCCATGCATAATCTTGACTTAGGCGCCATTTAAAATTAAGCAACTACTGATGTGACTAGAGAGAAAGGTGATAATATGCACCAGGCATGATTTATCTCTGCTGCACAGCTATTCAATTATCAAATAAAATATCTAATATAGGATGTTTGTAGCTGTTGCTCCTCTCGGGAGATATAAATAACTATAGGTTCATATTTCAATCCAAATCCAATGAATTGCTATGAAGTACAAGCTCGTCATTTCGATCAATATCCAATGAAAACTCGTAAAGTCGTCAACAAAAAAGACAGCTTTATTGAGTTAGACAAACTGATTAACCAAATTAATTAACATAGTTAATCAACTATTATCTCAAAATTTTTACATTACTGGAATCGAGATTTTTTTTTAACAATTCGTTTCAGCTAGCCTCTTTATGTATGTGTATCAAATTTCATTCCAAAATTCATAGTAGTTCTTAAGATATACTTAATTTTGTTATCTGAAAACCCTGCATAAAAAGAGACAACCCATTGGGAACCATATATTAAATAATTCTCAGAGTTTTAATAACGTTGGTAAAGAGAAAAACTTAATTAAACATTCCAACAGTCAAATTGTCCAGCAATAAAATTTTATATCGTCTGAATGGAAAAAAAAAACAATCATTTAAAAAAAAAAAGAACAAAGTTCATATTAATTTAAAATAACTTGATCTAAAAATAAATTTATTATTTATCTAACTACGATATTATAATTGCCATTGAAGCTTGCATTTCATCAAGACTAGAGCCATAAATATTAATAAATTTAATATACGGTCCCTTAAAAAGTGAGTGTTGCAAATCGACTGCGGAATTTTGCAATTTTTGTCTATATTTATAAAAACTATTAGAGATATGTGTACAATTTTTTGAATTTTGGACATATTAGTATGTCAACTTTGAACTCATGTAAAAATTTTACTATGTTACAATTTATTTTTTTCCACCTTCATGTTTCAAAAAAATATTAAATTGTGTTACTTATGCGTTTATTTCATAATTTAATGAAAAATGATAAGTTTCTTTTAGTGAGAGAAAAAAGTTTTAAAATATATATAATAGCTTCCCAGCTATCGTTCGAAAGTGCAAAAATTTCATTTAACATTGGAAGCGACATTTTTCAAAACTTTTTAACTCCCGAAATTATTATCAGAATTTCATTAAATTTTATTTAGGAATTAATTACAAGCCGATAAATCGATTCGCCTAAAAATATCGATTTCCGTAATGGAAAAATTTTGAGGAAGTAGTCAATTAACCATGTTCATTAACTCGTTTAATCAGTTTGTCGGTTGAAATAAAAACATGTCCCCTAGAGCCACTTCCATCGACACCAATTTTGTGCAGATGCGACAATAAATAAAAAAAGTTACACAGGTGCCCAATTTGTTGTTGTTGTTGTTGACGCCTGTACAAGTCCACAGATTTTAAATAAAAACAATAAGATGAAAATTTTAAATTACCTGCACAAATTTTCGATAGCAGTATCACGCAATATTTCAAATGCCGTTCCGGAACTAGTTGTGGTTGCAGAATAGGTAGTTGACGGGCTCTCTGAAGTAACCATTATACTCAAGTTAGCGCTTCTGACATGGTGGTCGGTTGATTGCCGATTAAGTCTAAGAAGAATGGGTGAAGGATTGACTAGAAAGTCTCTGAGTGCATCTATACAACTATGAGCAATGCTAGGAAATTTTTCAGCTAACTGGCCCAAACCCTACAAAAAAAAATTATATGCTAAGTGACAACAATTCATATAACACAAGGTATAATACAGAATTACGATTCCAAATTACAAGGAAAAGAAAAAAAAATGACTTAGTAAAAACTTTAATGAATTTATTTTTTTAACTGTTTTTGTACTTTGAAACAAAATAATTTTGAAAGTATTTATTTATTTAGAAATTATGATCCAAATCTTACATTTAATTAGAAGAAACATCAAAAAAAATTTCAAAAATCTGACAAAAAAAATTTTTGTCGATTCCAGGTTTTAAAAATTAAATGGTTTATAAAAAGCCTTTTAATTATTTTATGCAAATTATCTAAAAGCTTTAATATCTAAGCTCTAAAAGCTTTAAAAAAACATTAAAAAAAAGCATTTTCAGATTTTTCCAATTTGCTTCTGTAAGTAATTGAGATCTATAAACAAGCTTCAAATAAAAAAAAAAATCGAAATTTACATAAGGTAAATCTTTTACTCATTATTTTAAATGAAGGAATGCGATACATAACAGATTATATTCCAGATTTAAAGACATAAATTTTCAAGTTGGTATAAAAAATTAATATTTCAATTGTAGGTTTTTCTATCAGGAAAAACATGAGCACATGAAGTAATAAAGTAAATGCTGTTTATTCCAATTTACAATTTTTTAGAAATGGCTATTTTATGCATTAACTGCGAAATGCTTTCGCTAAAGACAAATTTTAAAGTAATTTATTAATGGGAAATGAAATGCAAGATAATCTGAGGATTCAAACAATCTTGTTTTTGATTATAGAAACCAATGATTTATTTTTATGAATTTCTCCAACATTGCGTGATTTTCATAAAAAGAAAATATCATGCACACAAATATATCGTTTGGAATTAAATTTTAATTTTTCTATGCACACGGACTCAAATAATTCTGCTGCCATTATAAGTTAACAAGTAATTAAAATAATTTGTAGAATAGTCATTTAAACCTTTTCTTCTTAATCCAGATACATTCTGCAAAGCAGCGTTTATACATTTATCATTTATACTTTTTCACCTCAAAATTCTGTTTCATTCATAAGCGCTGTAAAGACAAAATATTTCGTTTACATGAAGCAAAGGACACAACCCTCAGATATACGGATTTCCACCACCACACCCTTTTTTTAAAAAAATTCACAAATTCTCGGTTATAGTAACTATTTTTGGGAAAAACCTATAAAGCGGGATAAAAAGCAAGGAGAATAATATTCTTTGATTCGCAAGCATTTAAATAATTTAAACAATTGCAAAGAAGAAGGTGACAAACCGTTCCACATTTCTTAAAGGTTTTGAACTTACTTTATTTTTTAAGATGAATATCTTTTTCAAAAAAAGATATTCATTTAATTTGGTTCCTTTTATTGTGCGTAATACTTAGAGATATTTAACACATCAGACGACTAATGAAGTTTTTCTTGCTTTTAAATGTTTAATTTTAAAATTTAACTACTATTTTCAATACTATACAATAATATATTAGCATCATCTTAAAGTTTAAATTTTTTACTTCAAAATTTATTTGCTTATTAACAGAATTAAATATGCAGTAATCATATTTGTTTATTAAAATTCTGAGTATACGTCAATTTATTAAATGATGTTTAACATTATTTCTTTGAGAGAAGGAAATAAGGCTCTGTATTGTATTTATTTCCTAAATTTATTTAAGACGTACAAATGTTGCTGTATTATATTTTATTTTCCGAATTTATTTTAGAAGTAAAAAATGATGCTGCATTGTATTTATTTCCTAAATTTATTTAAGACGTACAAATATTGCTGTATTATATTTTATTTTCCGAATTTATTTTAGAAGTAAAAATGATGCTGCACTGTATTTATTTTCTAAATTTATTTTAGAAAAAGTAAAAATAGTGGCGTATTGTATTGATTTTCCAAATTTATTTTAGAAGCACTAAAGCTGATTTTCCTACCTCTAAACACACCATCAATAATGGCATGTGAGCCAGAGCTATTTTAGCTGAATGAGAAGAATGAATTTTTTCTTGGAGACGTACACAAAGACTATCTGCCCCTGAAAAATAATTAAATAAGCGTTGATTGGCATGTGAAGAAAACACCACAGATTTTAACAAAAAAAAATTAATGATTTATGACTTACCTATATCGTCGGCCACAGCCCATACAAGCAAATCTACACATGCTGCATTTGCCTGGACATTAACCTTGAACTTATTAACCACAGTAAAATTAGATTCTTTGTCCTCCCTCTCACTTGCGTCATGCTGTCGAGTCTGAAGTTCTGTTTGACCGGAAAGGAACAGTCCTTTTACGAATTCTTGAACATCTTTCGTGAAAGGTGTAGGTAGATCTGATTACAAAAGAAAAAAAAAGGAGAAATCTTAGCAATACATACATTAAAGATTTTTTAAAAAACTATATAGTGATGTAGAAGAAAAATATTACTTGTGGCGCAATGTGATTTTTTTGCCTCTAGTCATCATCAGTGGCAATTACAAGTGACAGTGCCCCAAGTATGATATATTTTTTTATGCCTTTACAGCATAATTAGTCACATTTTTAAAGCGTACCCATATATCGCATTAAAAAGTGATAGAAATGTACAGATGTTTTGTTTTCATGACGCCAAGGCATCTACTCTTGCCTCCCCCCTCCCCCCTTTGCTTTACCACTATGCTTAAAACAGTAAATGAAAATTTTATAAATTACTTATTGAAACATGTTTAAAACTAGCTATATATCTTCCCTCAGTTTTCTTATATACTGAAACAATACATAAACTGTCTTGGTTTTATCTGCATCCTCTGATTATATCATGAGTTTGGAAGTGGGGGGAAAGCAGTAAACCCTCCAAGGTCACCGTAAGAGCGAGTCCCTCCCCCATACGCACCCAATTTTTGACAACTGCAATTTTATATGTAGTGTTTAATATGCTTTATGTTTAGTAGCTAAAAGTAGGAACTAAGTATGAATTCTGGCTACCTTCTTTCGACTAATTCGGTCCAAATTTTAATACATATCTATAATTTTAATCAAAGAAAATGAATACCATCTATCTCAATCGATGCTTTTTCGAAACATCACTTTCACATAAATACAAATAAACAAGTAGATAATAAAATTATGTAACAAATTTTATCTATCTGACATTACGCTTTTTTTTTTACTTACTAGATTTACACGCACACAGACAGACAGAATTCTCTTCAATAAAATTTACTTTTTTTTTTTTTTTTTTTGAAAATCTACGAATTTTGTTTTGGGCCCACACACCAAATCTCATCCTTCTTGCTCAGTACGTTTTTGAGTTATCGCATTCATAGATAGACATAGATCCAAGAATTTATATTGTTTTCGAACTCAGGTGAACATGGTCTAAACTCTAAAACGTAAAGATTCATCAAAATATCGAAATCGAAATTGTTGACGATTACAATACTTCCGGTTCGTAAACCAGGAAGTAAAAACACATGATTATTAATACACTAAAAAGTTTATATTTTTTTTAATTTTGTTTATTTTCTACTTTTCAGTAAATAATTTTTAATTAATTATTATGAAGATCATAAACCTAATAATAATTAGGTAGTGTCACATGCATTGAAACAAAATTTAATTAAATTTATATTAATGTATTGACTGGCATCTGTAATCCTTTGCAATTATTAACTGTATCTTTGTATATAAAGTAATCGGCAAACGGAAAACTTTTCTCCTTTTTACTTTCGCCAAATGAGAAAGTAAAAAAAGAGCAAAGAGATAACAAAAGAGTGAAAATAAAATGTAATACATAATACCAAACTTGATTTTTTTTTAAACTCACTTTGTTGAGGCTGGAGTAATTCTCGGAGCAAACACACAAGAACCAAATTAATTGTCTCACTAAAGGTCTTGTAAGGGAATATCTTCAATTGTCCTGACTAAAACAGCAAAAAAAAAAAAAAAATTCAAACTTTCAAAAAAAAATCAAAAATATTTTTTCTTAAAGTCTTAAAAATACTATTTTTATTACAATACAATATTTAACTTTAAACTTATTTAATATTACTACTGAATCATATTTTAAAATAAATCAATATAAAATATCAAATTGTTGAAAAGGAAATAAACTTTGGTTCATTTAAAAAAATTTCACCAGCATTAAAAAAAAAGAAGGAAAAAAAAAAACCTTTACAGAAGCATAGAAAATAAAAAAAAATTCTAAGAAATCGAAGCTGCATTTTTACATCTGATTCTTCTTATAATCTTTAAATTTTATTTTGATTTCAGTTTAATACTCATTTAATGCTTAATTAATGAGAATGGAATTTTCATTAATTAAGCATTAAATAAGAATAAAAAAGGAATGAGAAAAAAAATTTTGAAAAAAGAAATCTTACCCTAAAATATTATTGGAAGTTCTAAAATGTACTAAGAAATGTCAAAAAGTATAGGGACTTTTCTCATTTCTCTTTCCAGGGTTTAATAACACTGCTAGTAATATTTTTTCTTAGTCTTAAAAATACTATTTTTATTACAATACCATATTTAATTTTAGACTGATTTAATATTACTACTGAATCATATTTTTAATACAAATCAATATAAAATATGAAATTGTTGAAAAAGGAATAAACTTTGGTTCATTTTTAAAAATTTCACCAGCATTAAAAAAAAAAGAAAAAAACTTTTACAGAAGCGTAGAAAATAAAAAATTTCTAAGAAATCGAAGTTGCAATGTTACATCTGATTCTTCATTTAATTTATAAAACTTCTTTTGATTTCAGTTTAATATTCATTTAATGCTTAATCAATGAGAAAGGAATTTTCATTAATTAAGCATTAAATAAGAATGAAAAAGGAAAGAGAAAAAAAAATTGAAAAAAGAAAACTTATCCTAAAATATTATTGGAAGTTCGAAAATGTACTAAGAAAAGTCAAAAAGTAAAGGAACTTTTCCAATTTCTCTTTCCAGGATTTAATAACACTGCTAGTATCCAACGTTGAATTGGTGTAGTTGGCAGCACATTAATTCAGTCGCGTTAGTCGAAATTATTAGTCGAATGAAATCGTAGCATGACAGCTGTTTATCGCGAAACAAGATCTACGAATGGATAGAGCGCTTCAAACAAGGAAGAATTTCTTTATTTGACGACGAAAGATCGGGAAGACCATCGGTATCAACCACTGAGGACAATTTGAAAATTGTTAAGGTTATGATATTGGAAAACAGACGAAGCAATGCTTCGTGCAAAACTGCGAAAAGATGTTATCCTGCAGCAAGTTAACACTCAGCCACATTCTGCCCAACAGCCGGAAGAAACAATAATGAATTAAAATTGGCATTCGTAGTGCTGCAACATCCGCCATATAGTTCAGACCTAGCTCCAACCGATTTTCATATATTTGGACCACTGAAGAAAGCGCTAAGTAGAAGAAGATTTGCAATCGATGAAAAAATCGATGAATGCAATCGATGAATTGATTACAGATAAAACCGAAACATTTGTGAAACGGAAAAGTGTGTTGAAGTCCAGACTGGCTATGTAGAAAAATAATGTATATTTCCTTTTTCTATCATTAGAATAAATACTCCTTTCCTCAAATGTCCCTTTAATTTTTTATTCTCCCTCGTAATTGAACAGCAAAGCCGATTTAAGAAAAAAAAATTATAGAAATCCATATTCGAGACATTATTACATCATTCAAATCTGACGAAAGTTTGCTCAAATAGAGACTTTACCATAGCTATAAGAAATCTTTAGAATACTTTGATAAACAAAGAAATCAAAGATAGAGAAAACAAGAGAAATAAATATAACACTTTTTTTAAAAATTACACTGCACTGTACAATAAGAATTTCGTCCTGAAATTATGAGATTGTGTACAGAAAAAAAAAAAATGCATGTACTTACATTGTAAATTTCAGAAGCCTGTTCATTTAAATATTCTAACAAATCTTTGGTTAGTAGTTTTTTAGCCTAGTTTAAAAGAAATGCATTAAAATCATTACAGTGCAACAGATATGAAATGAATGCTTACTATATTAATACTATTATAATTTATATAAGTATTCATAATGCTAAACTTTAAAAAAATATTCATTTTCA
>JAPMOR010066526.1:252897-263482 GCA_026543865.1 Argiope aurantia
AATAAGAAAAAAATCATGATAATTCTGACATTCTTGGAATTCTAAGACTTTGTAGAACAATTTACTATAATCTATTTTACAAAATGGTATATTTTATTTTTGAGCCAATTCAATAAAATAAAGCAGAAGGAAAAAAAATTTCAAATTTTAAACATGCTTTCAATTTATAAAAACTACAGTTAAATTATTCCATTTCTGAAATGTCATAAACCATTTTATAAATAATTTAAAAGTTATTCATACATTTCAGATAAATCATTGAATTCAGTTTAATATATGAAGACATAACATTTTACGCCTATTTAAATTATTTATTTTGGAAATATAATCCTGGATGTTACATGAACTAAACAACAGTAAAAAAAAATCAAAAATTTATAAAATATAAAGCTTTAGAAATACTCCATTAAAAATTGTCCAAAAGAAATTATCATAATAAAGTTTCATAATTACCAGGAAGCTTATTATTATTACTAAACAACTATGTGAAGAAATGAATTTATAAGCTCTATCGTAAAGCAACACCTTCTAGGAGTTAAAAACAATCAAGGATATAATTTGGTGGGGGGGAAAAGAAAAAGGAAAGTCGGCATATAATATATAGAACAAAAATCCATAATTAATGTCTTAATGGTTAATGAAGACATTTTAAGTCATTCTTAATCATGCATTGATTCTTGCAAAGATTCCTAATCATTATACGAATCACAGACCTTTTATTTTGAGCATTATTTTGGCATTTGATCGATAAGTTTCCCATGATGACCTTGATGAAATGAAAGATTTTTGTTATAAGACAAGACAATAACGCGATGAACTGGATTATCTTCGACTCTACAGATCCAATGATCAAAGAGAAATTATGACGAACCTGTGCCGATTAGTCACTAAGGTTTCATGTTCCGTAATAACCTGATTAAATTTTAAAATTGAAATAAGCTCGTTTAATACTGATGCGAATCTGTAATGTTGCTTCCTAGCACACTTAGTTTCATCGTAGGAAAAACCATTTTACGATAGGCTCTATTGGATGCTGATCGGATGTTGAATCAATGACTCCCAGGCTTGGCGACAAAATGGATGATACTGGAATTTTGGCGGTAGGATCACTAGGGAGCGAGTTATGCTTGATTGTTCGAGAACCTTCTCTGGCCAGCTCCAGAACCTATAAAAGACCGGCAGTCCAAGCCGAAGTTAGTCGTATAGTGAGTCAAAGACGAATTAGTTGGAACAGTCCAGTGAAGCGCAAGCGTTGAGTTCAGCTCATGCAATAAATGTATTGAGAATTGGTAGGTACCATGCGCCGAATTTTTGAGACAAATATTGAAGCAGCATCGAGTCGTGTCAGTCGTATAGTAGCGAGTTGGTAATTGGGTACAGCTAAAGCGAGAAGACAGTGGATATACGCAGGCGTTCCGTAACAATATTAATAAATAGAAAAGTTCATGTACCGATCTTTTACGTGAAAAATGATGTTGTGTCTTTAATTTTCATTAATGTTAAATGTCAGTTTGTTGATGTATGGAAAACCAAGGGCGTGATTTCTCCGAAGCTTGTTCACATGGTCAAGAGAGGTCCTATCCCTTTCTATCTTTGGCGTGAATCTAGCATTTTTACTGAATCTATTATGAGAATATGTATTTTAGGAGCCTTTATTCCGGTACATTGAAACCAAAATTTGACTTAGAACTGTAATTGTAGTCATAAGATCACATAAAAAATTTCATTCATTTAAATCATTGAGTTGCATGCATACGAAGTACAAGTCGACAGACGATCAATCACTAGATGAATTTAGTTCAAAATTTGATAATTGTCTATATTTTAGATTTTAAACCTGTGTGCCAAATTTTATCAACTTATCTCTTGCGTTTTATAGTTATCTAGTTCATTTGTAATCGAAAAGTAAGATACAGACTTCCTGTGAATGGATTTCGTTCAAAATTTTATAGAAATCTAAAAATTTTATCATAATTATATATGCTAAATTTCAGCCGTCTAGTTCAAAGCGTTTTTGAGTTATCATGATCATAGACAAATAATCATAGTCCCAAAAATGTATTTTTCAGCTACAGAGAGGTCTGAGAAAATTCGTCAAAACATTGAATTCAATTTTTTTTTAACGATTACAATACTTTCTCTATACTTCGTAAACGAAAAAATAAAAAATTATTAGAAACTAATCTGAATTCAAATTATAAGCCAGAGCAAAGAAATAGACTTACAATGGCTAAAACAGCTTGTAGATGATTGACAGAAAATATCAAAGAGTGCTCTTCATCTTTCAGCAAACCTAGAGCAGGGAGCTTGCCGAAACTTGACCCAAACTTATAAAAATAATAAACTGTGGGGTCATAAGTCATAGATGACTGACTATAAAGTGAAGCTCTCTTGCTGGAAAGTCCACTACCACCCATAGCAGACAGGTCAGCAGCAGAATCTTGACTGGTCAGTACATTACTGGATGCATTGCGAGACACGGCTGACATGGAACGGTGCAGAATGGGTCTGAAATTATGGAAAGTACGCTGCTTCAGCGAGTTAGAGCTGGCAACTTTGTGTATTTTTGGAGATTCCGGAGAATGGTTATTAGTTGGAGTGAGGGTCGGAAATAATCGGCAAAATAATGGTGGGCCGGTTTTACTGGCTCTGCCCACAGCTCGTGCTGTTCCTATGAATACAGGCACAATTGATTTGCACAGAGTAACTGAAAGAAAATATTCCCATTAGTAAAGTTTTAGTTATTTTTTTTTCCATTTTCCAAATTTGATTATAAACAATTATCGGCGGGAATACAGATCAAACCAAAATTATATGCTCCCAAGCCAAAATTTTAAATACATCCTACATTTTAAAACATTTATTAAAAGCAATTTTTTATTACATTTGTTTCGAAAATGGTATCTAAATACTTCGCTATGAAATCATTGCAGCAAATAATAAAAAGTTTCATATTGAAGCAATGCCTATACAGGGTGTCCCTGGTTTATTGGGACAAACTTTAAGAGGAGGTAGAGGACATCAAAAGGATTTAGATTTGCATAGCAACCCATGGTAGGAAACGTCTTCTTTCGACCTAGATGGCGTTGTTCACAAGTGCATTGTAGAAAACAGATGCATTGCCGTAGTCATTTGAGTTGTCATCACCCGCAGAGGAGTTGGAACTTTTGTGAACACCTAGCTGACAAATGATGGCGGAAGAAAATGCACGAACAGCAAAAAGATCGTATCACGAAAGGTACGCACAGAGAGATGCACCGGACAGCCGGATGTTTTCTAATTTGCATCACAATTTGTGTGAATATGGATTATTACGAGGTAATAGGTATAATGAGGGCGAGCCACGAGTGATTCGAATGCCCAGTATGGAACAAAATGTGTTGGATACCGTTCGAAGTAGTCCGAGAACCAGCGTACCAGCCGTCACTGCTACCTTTGGAGGATCTCGGAGTACTGCTCATCGCGTTGTGCAACATGAAGGCTTACACCTATACCATCTTATTTCCCATCCTACGTTTTATTTACGTATGTCATACTTCGGAAGATGGTGTGTTCATCACCACAATGCACATTTATGGCCTGACGAAACCACATGCTGCCCAACATATCTTTTTAGTGCATGTTTGGACTGTAGTGGTTGGCGACCTCTTAATCGGGCCTCATTTATTGCCAACACCTCTTATAGCTGCAGATTATTTCATCTTTTTATAAGAAGTGCTACTACACTTACTTGACCTTATCCCACGACATGTCAGACATATGTGGTTTCAACATGATGAGGCACATCCCCATTATGGCAGATGATTTACGGAAATGGTGAATTTGAATCAAGTATTAGGTCACCAATGGATTGGGCGTGGTGGATCAGTTCCTTGGACACCATGCTCTTCTGCTTTAAACAACATGGATTTCTTTCTTTGGGGGGAGGGGGATACACTGAAAAGTGTTATGTATGCAACACCTGTAGATTCCGAAATAGATTTGGTTGCAAGAATCATCTGTGCTGCTGCGAATATCCAACAAAATCAAGGTGTATTACAGTCAGTCCATCAATACATGGTCCGACGGTGTAACGCATGCATCGCTAGCAATGGTGGAAACTTTGAGCATATTTTGTGAATTTTTAAATATTATCTACCACAACATATGTAATATCTTTGACTAATAAATATTTCAGATGACATCAATCTTGTGTCTCTTCGTTTCTTATACCTGCCATAATACTTTCCCGCGAAGTTTCCGACCATGGGTTGCTGTGCATATTTGAATCCTTGTGATGTCCCCTACCTTCCCTTAAAGTTTGTTTCAATATTCCTGGGACACTCTGTATAGTTAAAATAATCAAGAACCTATCAAAGAACCAGTACCCCAGTTCCAATCACTAATTCGATATTTTTCATTTCATATGAGATCTCATAATTTCTACATACATTATCAATAATCCTTGCCTCCAACTACTGTCAATTTTCAATAGAAATTGAAAAAATACTGATTTACAATACATCGTCAAAAAGAAAAGTCTCTACTGAATCCTCCAGCACTAGTGACAGCATTGATTTCGCCAATTCTCATTTCATGTGTACTATAGATAAATCATCAATGATCATCTTTCCTCCATTCGCCTCCATTATCAGGAGATAGCTCAAAACAAAACTTTGACAGCACTATCAACTTAAAGAACTGAATTGATTTCGCCAATATTGTTATTTCTCAATTTTGCAAATACAATTTACTAAAGAAAATACTATTTTTATTGAACAAGCGTAATTTAAAATAATGCCTCCTTTATTGGTGACTCTCTTGAAACTGGACAATGGTAGTGAGTAAATGACCACTGATGACTAATCTGCCATAAACTTTCACATGAAATAAAAATTGGTGAAATCAGGACTTTGATTGTGACTGGGAATTTCTGTCAAGATTCCTTCTTATTGAGAATATATAATGAAGTAGAGTTTTTCCAGTTTTCTCTCAAAAATAGAAATTGTTCATAGGAAAGAGACCAATGATGACATATCTTAGGGATTAGGCTTTTATATAAAATAAAATAAACAAAATCAAATCATAACCATTTGAATCAGTCCCCCAACCTAAAAAGAAAAGGCCAATTTTATTATTATTATTTTGTTATACCAATTATTTTAAACATACATTCAAGATGAATAGCTGGTCGATGGCGGCGGCTAGTATCCTTTTATTTTACCTTTAGAATAAAACGAATAAATAAAGCAACAGGAAAAAAATATAACAAAAAATTAATAAAATATATTATTCCTTTAAAATTATTAGGATTTTTACGCCTGGCATTAAAAAATTTGTTGAATTATCATTTTTAAATGAACGTTAAATTTATATCATTTAAAATTTGATTATGTAAAAAAAAGAGGAGAAATTATTGGAAGAGAAGGTATAACTTATAAAAGTATACTTTTAGAAGCAATGGATTTTGATTCCTTTTCTTTATAGTTTCTACAAATATTGGCCAAGGTTCCAAGAAGTTCAACTTGTGCTGCAATAATCTAAAAACACAAATAAAATATAATAAACCCTTTCTTATTTTGCATTCTTTTAATTGATAAGCAGTGTCAAATAATGATTACTGCTAAATGTTAAGAAAACAATGAATAATGTAGAAAAAAAGAAAAAAGAAAGTTCAAAAGAACTTTAAATCAATAGAATACTCAAAAGATATACAAGTATGATAAACAAGTAAACTTAAACAAGTATGATAAAAAACAACAATCACAAAGCATTTATTACAATTTAAAAAAATCACATTAATTAAAATCATAAAAAGTTACAATTACTTTCAGATAAATATCAATAACTTCCAAACTAATTTCTTTAATTTTCAATGAAAAATCAGCAGATTTTTTTAAAAACCAAAGTGGATCCAATTCAATCAAAAAGTCTTCTTATTAAAAAACTTTTTTTTTTTTGCTATGAATTTTAAAATAATTATTTGATAAAGTAATGGTAATAATAAATAAAATTTTCTAGTCACAAATTATAATAAAATTGCCTCTTGCCCTGTAAACTCCTATTTCTATTGTAATTTCTTTCTGAACTACTGTTCAAATCTATACTAGAATTTTTGATCAGAAGATATAAAAAAAAATGGTCTCATATCTAATTAACAATACATATGAATAAAGGATCATTTCAACATTTGATTTCAGACAACTTCAGCACATTTTCTTTTAATTAATTAGTAATAGCTATTTTAAAAATAAAAAATATTTTATTTTATAAATAATGATGCACTAAATAACAAAATTTCTTTTTCTATTAGAAAAGTTTGAAAGAACCAAATTCTTGGATTTTCAATAGCCAATCGGAAAACCTATATAAAATGATTAGAAATAAATTCTCTAATTGAAGCGTATTTGCACAGAGAGCTGTTTAACTGCACTCCATATGCTTTGCTTGTTTAATAACAGTTTGTCGTTAGCATGTGTCATTAATTTCTGCAAATGCTGTCCTATATATGTTTCGGTTCTATTTCTCATATTTTGCATCTTCCTGTCAAATAAAATATCATTATCTACTATCAAGCTTGCTAAACTTTTCATCATACACCCATCATTTAAATTCTCTGTAACAATATTAATTTGGAATATTTTTCCATACAAGTTACAATTTCTACTTAAGTGATATTAATTCAAAGATTTATACATTAATATTTATAAAGTATCAATTAATCAATAAACTTTAAAATTCAAATATTTAATTATGGCATTAAATATCTTTTATTCTACACATGAATAAGAAAAAAAGACAAACTTACTTCATCTCGCAAATTTTCACAAAGGCAAGCAATATCAGAAAGCAAAGTATTGAGACAAAATGCAAAACGCTCACTGACAGGAATACCTGAAAGAAAGAAGAAAGACAATTAAGTTAATTTTCAGTAAATCTCAGTTAATTTTCAGTAAATTCATACTCTCTGTTTATAACTCATAATAATGATTTAAAAAATATTTCCACTGACAGCATTTGACAAAAAAAAAAGAAAAAAAGGAAACGAATTTATTATTTACTCTCTTTCCCTCTTGCGTGTGTGTGTATGTGTACTGTACATGTGGACAATATTAATGGAAACAAATAGTATAACTATGGAAGTGCCTTATTTCAATTTAATACATAACCTGCATTAACAAGAAACCGTAAAATAATTATAAACAGACAAAAAACATGGCCCTTACTGAACTGAGGACTCAGAGAATGTGTAATGTAATTTCTTATAAATATCTTTTAAAATCTTTTTAATACATATGAAAATCAGTCATTTCAATGATATTTATCATGAAGAAATATAAAATTAAATCGTTTGAATGTCATGATGCTAATTTATTATGTATATAATCAATAATATAATATCAAAATGTAAAGATAATTTAAAAATACTTTTAATACATAAATAAAAAACAGTAAATAAGTGAAGCAATAAACTTACGATCACTGTCATGAAGACGTATTTCTTCAACCCAGATAGCTTTAGCTAATCCTCTCAAAAGTTTCAAAAGATAAGGAAAGATATGGTCTACATGCTGCAATAAAAGAAACAGAATGTTTAATTTGAAGGGGTATATAAATAATATATGTAAATGATTAAATAAATAAATAATGGAATAAATGCTTTTAAAAAACTGGAATACAGCAAAGATTAAAAAAAATCAAGGAAATAATAATGGAAAAAATTCATATTTATACTGTCTAAGTTTTTATTTATTGTGCCTTTTCAAATAACATACTTCCAAAAAATCAATTTTCTAGGTAAATAAAGACTTTAAAACATGTCCCAAATCTACCATCATTTAAATACTTTTGTATAGATAAGTTTAGTCAAGTTACAGAAGAAAAATCTGACATATTATTGAATTTCTATCTAGCATAATAATTTTGATGAATTTACTTTGAAGAAACTATCATACAGGAATTAAAAATATATATTAAATTCAATTACTTTATTGCTTTAAAACGAATATTGATTAAAAATTTTAGCAATAGAAAAATGTACTAAAAAATTTTTTTAAACCAAGTTACTGATATTAAATTAGTTTTTTAAAAATTCTCTTATACTTTTCCTTCTTCTGGAAAGAAAAAAGTTTAGATTTTAAGATTCTTTTAAAAATATTTATTAAAAAAATATTTATTTAGTACAATTAAAAGATTTAAAATTAAACAAAATAAATTGCATGAATAAGATTATTTTACTTGTAATGATAATAATTTACTACAAAATAAAAACCCAATAAATTAATTTGGATATTTAATTAAATTACTTCTATATTTATTATTTTAATATTAAAAATTACAACTATAAATACAGATATGAAATCTATCAGTAAACACACACTCACCTGATAGCCTGACTGTAGAAAAAATATACCCAATGCAAAAACAGCATCTTGTCCTCGTTGATCAAATTTAAAAATTCCTTGCGCTGATTCTTGTGGACACATATTCAGAAGATGATTTACCTTCAAAAAAATTAAAAAATCAACAAGTTTTCAAATTCAGTTTTAGCATGTGAAATTTAAATTTTTAGAATACACAAAAATATTGAATTTCCTTATATTAAATAATCATTAAATTTTACTTTCTTTCAAGGTGATTTAATATCAAAAGTAAACACTTATGTATACTTGTAAAAGCAAATATTATCAAAATCTCAATATATTAAAAATAAGTATATCAAAAGTTTTCACTCTTTGCTAAAATCATTCACATTCTCACTCATCTTTTAAAAATTATACTCAGTTTTTACAGTTATAATCCTGGTGTGCTACATAATAATTGTAAAAAAAAATGAATCAAATGAGATACCTAAAATTAATTCTAAATATTTTGATTTTTTAGGAAATACTTAAACTATGCAGAGATTAATTTTTAAAAAGTCAGATGTGCTCGAAAAAACTTTTATGTGTGATTAATAATTGGGAAGGGAAGATCAATACTTGCAAAATAATTTAAGCCTTTGATAAGCAATAATAGCATTTCATATCATATTAATAGCAAAAAAACTAATCATATAATTACCAACATTCAATAGGGAAAATATTTTCTTAACTTTACCAAGAATGATGCAATACTTTATAATTAAAAATAATAAAAAATAAAAACAATGTAATTTAAAGTAAAATTTGTTCAGTTTTATTATTTAAAAATTCAACTTAAAAAGAAGAATAGTCATGACATTTTAAGGAATAGCAACTGAATAATTTATTAAAATTCATTTCCAATTTTAAAAATATGATAATTGCTAATATTAAAAGAACAGTTCAATTGTTATACAAAATACAAAGCTTTGTATCCGAACTGATAAACACTCTTCAAATGCTTACATTCTGTAATTTGCAAATATTAAATATCTGAATCAAATTAATTGCAGACTAAAAGATTTTTATTTTTCATAAATATAAATCATTTTACTTTTTCAGTCATCATTTTGTTTCTGTTCTATAATTTATACTTAAAAACTGATGTCATTTTCTTTATAGCAATTCATTGAATTCTAAAACCGCTTAGTTTTTATTATTAAATTAACATCATACTTTAAATCTATCAGATAACAAATGTAAAGTTGAATTTTATAAATAAATGATCAGAAAAAAATTATCTTTTTACTTCACTTTAAATTTTTTATGTCAAAAAATCAGTAATGCCTTTAGATATTGACAATCACAATTAATAATAAAGTGTAGCAGTTGCAATACTCTATCATCTCTTTTGGATAATAGATGGTGATGCCTGATTAGGTATGCATCCCATAGTGTATTACGATTGTAAATAATGATATGAGATGTTTTTATGTTAAGGTGTGCATGAGTTAATGTCTTGTCTTTTATGCTTGTGTTTATTTTTTTTGAAATGTGATCATTAAAAAAATGTTCCCAAAAACATACGTCCTCTTGCTTCCATTGCATGGATCATAATAATCTTCATTCCACCACAAAAGGAGAATATATGTGTATCAGTGTGTTAGTGCTATACAGGCCACACTGTTTCACCTACAATTGCCTCATATGTGCATAATAGGATGGGAATCTGCATCTATTTATATCGATTCTAATTAATTAAATGTTAAGCAAGATTTTTGGTATTTTTCCAAGAAAATTTTCATAGATATTACTTACTACACAAAAGTGAAATTTTCTACAACTTTATAATTTTAAAAACTATCTTTCCAATGGTACCAGTTTAATTGCTGAGAAATTATATTCAGAAGTATAACTTTTTTTTAAACAAAATTTACAATATTAGTTTTCACTGATGCAAAGAAAGTCAAATTAGTTTTATTGTTTCATTTAATATTTTTTGGGGTGATTTTCTTTCATTTGAAGCATTTGAAGCATGTTATTCATGAGGAATCAGCAAATGAAATTATATAACTGCAAAAAATAGAATGCAATTTCAAATACATTATGCAAACCTTAAATTTTTAATAGAATTATAATGTCATGGAACTTAACTTTAAAAGGAATGTTCATGTACACAATAAATAGAACAGATACAAGGATATTAAAAAATAAAGCTTTAATACCTGTCAAACTTTTTATGCTTACTATCGAGTTATAAGTAT
>JAPMOR010066526.1:263492-310394 GCA_026543865.1 Argiope aurantia
AGTATAAATATAAAACTATGCACAAAATGTTTAAATGAAATTCAATACAATCATTTTTTGGCAAACCATTGTTTGCCAGAAGCAATTTAAGAATAAAACTGATTAATCAAATTGACTTTTAAACAGTATCACTTGATTATTATGAAAATGAATCCAGAAAGCTGTCACATTTATTTATATTGAATAAATGGTATCTGTTTGATTTTCAAAATAATATTTAAAGTAATATATATATATATATATATATATATATATATATATATATATATATAATTTTTTTATTTATTATACCATTTTGGAGGGGGGGTTTTTATTTGCTAGTATTTTACGCAATATCTACTATATAAATTAGGAAATATATCATATTTATTTCATAAATAAATGAAAGAAATATGTGTTTCCCCCCCCCCTACACACACACACACACACAATTGATATTTTGATTAAAACATCTACCAAACATGTTACTAATATTCCTGAAAACTTTAACAAAATTTTTCAACACTAAAATTCTATATTCCAGGGTAAAATTCAAATTATAAATTACACTGAACGAAAAATAGTTTTCCATCTATTATATTTCACCCATTACAAGTCAGCTGTCCCAAGAAGTTATTAATGCAGGAAAAATTAACTGATATTTTAATCTATAAAGATATTGATGTAAAGCTAGAATATAAATAGTTTGAATGTAATTGAAATATTAGGGAGAAGTAATGGTGTGATTTTGTATAAAAGAAAATAAGTTCTCTTAAATTTTGTTTATCTAATAAAAGATGATGAATTTTTGGAAAAGAATACAGAAAACATTTAAATAAAGTGATATTTTGAATAAAGTGAAAATTATCTTTCACTTTTTTTCAGGAGAAAACAAGTTTCTTGAATTAATTTAAGTTCTTAAAATTCATTCCCGATTTCCATAACTTCTAAAATATGCTATTGAATTGAGAATAGTTTAAGCATATTTTCTAATTTTACACTTAATAAACAAAAGACAGACTATACTTTTTGGAAGAAAAAAAAAACAATAATATAACCATGAAAAGGTTCATGATTAAGAATTTCATTTTGAAAAGGGTAAATTGCATCTGTCCTATAATATGTTTTCTACATTGAAAGAAACCCAGAATTCAAAATACTTCTGAATTATCTCAATTAGAGATTCATCGTATTTATGACAAAATGATTACCTTTAGTTTCAAAATTTATCTGAAGCCACAATAGAAGATAACTGAAAAAAATATGTTTCATAGTTCCACAATATTTTAGAGAAAGCAAAAAGGAAAAATTTCCATATTCATTTAGTGGGGAAAATTTTGACAGAATGTCTAAATGATTTCTAATACATTCAGGTAACACATTCCGAAAAGGGGCTTGAAACAACTTATGAACCAGATAATTCTTAGATAGCCACGAAAAATATGAAAATAAGAACACAAATAAAGAATTTACTTTAAATTCTGAAAATCTTGAGGTAAAAAACTGCATATTATATAAATGCATATGAAGAATGACAACGTCCTGATATTTTGGAATTATGCAATGTGACAAAATGGTCAATCAAGAATTTAAGTTGAAATAGCTAACATTGAGAAGAAGAAAAAAAGAAAGAAAAGAAAAGAAAATCTCACAATATATCAAACGTGTAACAGCACTAATAACAGTAAACTGCAACTATTCTGGCAAAACTGTGCAAATACGAACTGAGCATATACTGTTTACTTCAAACAAACAATATATATATATATATATATATATATATATATATATATTGATGCCAGCTAGATGCTAATATAATGGTTTATCTTCTATGTGTATATGTTTGTATTTCAAATATATAATAAATTTAAAAGATTTTAAAAAAGCTGATGTCATAACATCAAATTATGTATGAAATAAAATTATTAAAAAAGAAAAAAAAAAGATGAGGCAGGAAAGACATTCTTTTTCTCAAAAAACAGAAAAAATAAAATAAGTGATTAAAATATACTTTTTTTAAATAATTATCCATGCTGAATTTTTCTTTCTTCCTTTACAAACACTTTTACCCATGATTTAAAAATAATAAAAAAATTATGATTTTAATAAAACAGTTTTCACATGTGCAAAAAATATTATAATGACTCTACTTTTTGACATAAGAATTAAAAAAAAAAAAAAAATCTCAAATCACCTAAAAGTCATAATGCAAAGCAACCTGAAAATTTGTAATACTATATTTCGCCTTTGATGAAAAATATTCAATTGTCATAAAAATATTTATTAATATAGCCATTGCCTTCATTGGAATTCAAATGTATTGCTGTATAATTCACTACAACAACAAAAAATCTTGGTTATCTTCAAAAAAATTATTTTGTTACATTATGCATGAAAAAAATATGATAAATAAAAATTCTTAAAAAAAGAAGAAAGAAAATTTTGGCATTAATTTTTATTTGCAACTTTAAAAATTATAGATAAAAAAACTACTAAAATTTATTTTAAAATACTAAATAAACAAAAATGTTCATAGATAATAAACTATCTTCTCTAGATACATAAATGTGATAATAATGCATATCAAACAAACAAATATGATAATTTTATTTTGATAACAGAAAAAAATACAAAATGATAATTTGAAATTTTTTACAGAACTATAGTTTCATAATCTTAGAAGATCTATATATAGATATATAAGACAAAACAATAACTGTAAAAGCAAACATTAGCATCTAATTATTCATTCAGAAAGAATATTTTTTATTCATTAATTTTAGAAGATCTGTATATAGATATATAAGATAAAACAATAACTTTCAAAGCAAATATTAACATCTAATTATTCATTCAAAAAGAAAATTTCCTTATTCCTTAATAAATGTGTAGACTTTAAAATTACTACTTCCTCATTGAATTCAAAAGAAAAAGTAAATGAATATAAACAGGACAGGAAAAATATTTGACCTATGTCACATCTTAGAGATTTCCTTAACCTGTGAATTTAATTGTGCCTTAAGTCATCATCTGAATTAATTTTATATGCAAAAAGAATCTTGGTAATAATAAGAACCCTATATTTAAATGCAATGAAGCATATGACTGAAGATTATATAAAGGATCCATTTCTAGAATTTAAACAAATGAACACAATTAACAGCCAAGACTAGAATATTTTTTTAAATCCATATTTAAGCTCAATAAATCTGACAAGATAATTAAAACAAAATTTTAATCCTTCTTCCTTTATTTCTGAAATAAATATATAAGTATAGTAATTTTAAGTAAATAAGTTCGACCTACGCTAATTTACCAAAGAAACTTATGGCGAGAATACCAAACATAATACCAATGAAACCATGAAAATTTATTTATTGATTCTATAGAGAGATTACAATAATTATTAGCTAGTATCAATGCTTTTTATTCAACACTATTTCATTTTGTCATTTTCATTTTATTGACATTTACAAGCTATATTTCTTATCTCTTTTTCTAATCTGTATTTTCCGAAATTTACTGATAAGAGAATATTAACATTTACAAACCTTTTCCCATGGTGCAGGTCTCAGCGAAGCAAGAGATCGAGCTAAAAGTTGAACAGCATTAAAATAAAATTCTTTACTGCTTACTCCGGCCATATTTAAAGATAGAATACTTAATATCTTTACTTTTACAATATACAAGGAAGGAGGAAAAAATCTACAAGATCACATTGCTTCTCATGTCAAGGTTTACAGCACGAAGTGTGCTTAAAGAATAATCCATATTATGATTATGAAATTCATAATTAAAATTATGTTTAACAAATATTTGAGTGTATTTTCATTTCCTAAAACAAGTTGTTAAAATCAAACAGATGATTTTTGTTTTTGTTTATACGGATTATTTCAGCTCACTTCAATTTTCGGTATTTTTCATGATAGTGCATAATTAACAGCACGGTTTTACCCCAAAGGAAAATTTATGTTGGATAATTCTTTATATAACATTTCTCCAAAAAAATTAAAATTCCTTACTAAAAATTTATTTTTTATGTAGCAATAAGGAAACTTTTTCAAATATATAAATTTGAATTTATTCATTCAATGAGCTTAGAGAATTATTTATACTTTTGAAAGTCGTAGCTGTAACTACAAGCCTAAAAAATTAAAATTTTTATACGCATGACAAAAACATTAAACACGTTGTATCAAAAGTTGTAATAATTGTAATTATTATAATCAAAAATGAAATTTAAGGAAGGTATTCAAAAATTAACTATGAAACCAGGTGAAAAATGGTTTGAACAGGTAATGTGCATTCTGCGCTAATTTTGTAAATAAGAGCAAAAGAAAACTAATTCACCAACGCATTTTAAAAATTAAAATTCTGTCAAAGATCAAAAATATCTCAATATGAATGGAGGAGGATGTAATTTAATAAATTAATTATTATTTTATTTGGCTGAAAAAAAGCAACTTTTTGCTTTGTAAAACAGCTTTACTCTCTTAAAAACTCTTAATTAAACTACAGTTTCTCTAAAAAAAATTTAAATAATTGTTTGCTTTCTATTGGAAAAAGGTGCATTGTTTTTTGTGTGTGTTGAGATGTAAAAATTAAAAAAGAATGACTAGTATATATGGTTAAAAGGATTACATTTTTTTCCCTGTCATTTTCTCTATTGCCATAAAAGGATTAAATTTCTGTTCTCTCTTGTCATGAGATAATTAAATGAATCGGTGTATTGTATAAAAATATCAACTTTTATACCAAATTATATGTATTTGCAAACTGATACCATGCATCGCAATTCCTTATTTCTACCATTTCAATGACTGTGGTTCATTATGGCTTTGAGATGTAGAATTAAAAGTTTCAATGATGATTAAATACAAAGTAACAGATTTCAGACATCTTGTTCCCGTATTATTTTATGTATTTTATTCACATAATTGCCTGAGTTCATGCCTACCCACTTTATTTTGCTTATGTGGACTTATATTTATCTTATTCGATGTATGAGCATAATTAGCAGAATTAAGCTAAAAAAATTAACCAGATAAGATCCTATAGGAATTTTAGGAGAATTACACTATATCCGAAACCTATGAAAATGCATGCAATACATTATACAATATTTTTTTCTTTAAAAACATTGTACATACTTCTCTTGCATATCTGTATTTTAATTCATAGGGTATAGTAAAACTGTCATTACAGTAATTCAAAAGGATTTCCTTAATTTACATAACTATTTTCTCAGAAATTAATTCTACTGTTGATAGTTGCATTTTCTCATTGTATGTATACTAAATAGAGTTATAATTAATATAAAATGATCTGATATGATAAGTGCTCAATAGGGAAATGTGTCTTATCTTCCATCTTTTTGTTAAAAGGAAGAAAAATATTTTATGCTTCTTGTTTGAAACACTAAAAAGAATATTTGAGATTTTGTCAAATCATCATAAAAGTTAATAATAGATTAAATCTGACATCATTGATAATGTATGGTGTTTAAATTTGAACATTTAAATAGTAGAAGAAAGGCCATATAACCATAATTTAGAAAGAAAAGCTTCATTTTCTTCAGCTTTTAAAATACTGTCCAGTTATATAATTCATAATTTAAGTGTATTAGAAATTAGTCCTTCTGCAGCATCTTTAAATTTTCACAGACTCCATCTGTACCTCTGAGTATTGTATTTTTGAACTACATTTAACTAATTCTATATATATAAATTGCATTGTTTTAAAACATTTCATCCTATTTATGAACATGTTTTTAATTGCTATTCAAATATGATTAGTTGGTCTACATAAATCTATATGTATCATGAAATATAATTTTGGGAGAATCTTCATGAATCGATAATTTGTAATTTAAGCATTTTTTAAATATTTTCTTTAAGTTATCAGATTTGAAAAATAAACTGACTGAATAAATAAAATTCAAAGTGTTACTGAAATGGTTCAACTAAATTTGCACTTTTTTTTTTTAACCTATTGTGTTACAATGTTTTTTTAACTCAATTTTAGAAATATCTGAATAAAGAAATCAAAAGTTTTATTATTTTAAATATATATTTTTGAACAAATAGTTTATCAATGAAAACAAGTTTAAATCGATGCTACCTAAAGTACAAAGTATTGCATGTCTTTAATTTACTTCAAAGAAAATTACAGATTATGAACATTTTCCAAGATACTTAAAACATGACAAATTGATTTTACTTTATATGGCAAAAAAAGTTCTTAGGAATTTTTTTTAATGTAAAACATAATATTTTGTTTTAAGGTAGAATCTATTATTTTGTAATTAATATTTCTTGAGGAAGGCTTCATTCTATTATAATTTGGGTGTTATCACATAAAATAGCCAAAATATTGCATAATTAATTTAATAAAAATTACAAAAAAAAGAAATTCTTTGAGGTACCTTCCGAATTTGGTTGCTGTATGCCTGTCCTGTAAAACATTAACACTCACTCCTTCTTCTTTATTATTAATAGAGATGATATACTCATTAAATGCTACTTTATGAGAATTCCTATAGAACGATTCCATTTTGCAATAGTTCCCATGGCAAGACTTCGAGAAAATTTCTGCAGATCTTCTTCTATCATGGTCCCTAGAACCCAAACCCAAAACCACTCTTCGTTCAAAATTTTATATATATATATATATAAGTATATATATATATAAGTATATGTAGTACCAAAGAATATTTTTTTTTTAAAAGCTGATGATAAATTTCCTTTTACTGCAATTAAAATATTTAAATGTGCAAAAATAAAATCTTAATTAAGAAAAGTAGACAAATTTTTTTTTCAATATAAATGAAAATTCAAACAAAAATTCTTACTTTCTACCATAAAACTTTATTGTTTGTATTTAATCGAAAGTACAATATTGACAAACAATAACTAATTTCATCAAATATATTTAAAATGCAGATATAAACTGTCATTACTCATGGACTTATACTAACTTTTGGTACTAGCTAAAAACTTCAAGGATTTTCAAATTTTGTAACAAACCTAGATTTGTTTATTATTTTTATAATATTTGTATTTTGATATTCTTTCTTTTTTAATAAATACTAAATTATTTGATTGCAATATAAACATTACCTATGGTTGCTTTAATATTTCATTTTACTTCAACTTACGCAAGTATAGAGAAGGTATTGTAATTGCCAAAAGACAAACATGAAGTTTTGATGAAAATCTTTGTTTCAGACCTTCCTGAGTCCAAAAAACTTATTTTTGGCATCATGGTTGCCTGTTTGTCTACCTGTCTATAACAAAGACAACTCAAAAACACTGTAAATAAAGGAAATTCCATTTACAGTCCTTTCACCAAATTTGTAGATTTCTCACAAATGTAAAGCAAAATCTTCAGAGGAAGTCTATCTGTAAGATTGTCTGAATACAACTGGACTCAATAATTGCAAAATGCAAAGCAATATATAAATAAAATTTGGCACATAGGTTTAGCATCCCAAATAGAGATTCATATAAAATTTTGAATTAAATTTGTCAAGCGGTTGACCACCTCTCAGTCCATACTTCCTTGTATATGTAAATATGATAATTCCTAATCAATGAAAATCATTATATTGTCTTATGTCTACAATTAAAGTTTAGAATCAAATCTTGATGTGAGTTGATTTTCAAAAACGCACCCAAAACACATATTTTCAATATAGTTTCAATAAAAATGGTAGATGCAGGCCAAAGATATGTACTTTGTAACTATCACCAGATCTGTAATTTGTAACTACTTTGCATGACATTAGTGAACGCCATTGAAGGTATTTGTGACATTATCCAATATCTGTAATTTTATGTGGGAATCGGGGATTAACTGGAGGATATCTGGGAATGTTTCTAGAAGACCATTCCCATTAAGTTATGTCTAAGGATTGAATGGAATACAAATAGTAACTGAGAAGTAAAGGAATATATCTTTGCCTTCAAGCTTGTCAAGGGGAATTTTTTTAAAATTTTTAATTGGAATTTATATACTTCATTAGATCTTATTGTCTTCCAACTAAAACACTTAAAAAAGATAAATGAAATACCATAATCAATTTTATACATACATATATTTATAAAACCTATTTTATTATTGCTTTTGAAGTTATATTTTGTTAAAATCTTTATAGAATTGTTGGAATTAAGAAATATATCAGTAAATGTATTCATAAATTTCTAGTTTCCAGTTTCTAATATTCCAAAAGCTAATTCAAATCCTGATGTTGCAATGGCTTTGAAAGCAGAGGCTGAAAATTTACTTGATTCTGAAACAAGACTCTATCATCGATGTAAGTATATATATTACAATGTTTATATTGAATAATTGAAGACTGGAAATGAAATATTAAATATCAAAAAATCAATTTTAATATGTAGTAAATACAAAAGTGGAAGCATTTTAAGTATCCAACAGACTCTATGTTGAAAACAAAAAAACAATATCACCATTACATGAGTGTTATAGTAAATGACTTGAAGTATGTAGTAAATATCCTTGCAGTCATTTTTGTTTTATCAGCTATTCAATAGACACTGAAAAATACAATTAAGGCCAATATTAGTATTAGTACCAATATTTTCATATGATACGTAGTACTGATGGCGCATTATTTTTACAAAGGAATTAATTAAACTGAAAGTGGAATTAGATCAGGAAATAAGAGAATATTTTACTATGGCCTTAATTAAGATAAAGTTTTGGAAATTAATTTGGATTAAATAAAGAGTTTAAAATATAATTACATATATATAAATATCATTAAAAAATTTTATATATCATTATCATATATGTCTATATAATATGCAGTTTTCGACATTGTGTACCTTGTTTAGATTAAAATAAATCTTGTGAAATATAAAATAAGTTTATCAAAACAAATTGTATGAAGTGCAGTGAAATTATATATTGACAATCTTTAATGTTAAATTTATTAAATGACGGCTCATTATTGATGCATGAACCAGCTATAATATGATATTCTTCTTTCAAATTTTTATATATGATTAAATTATAAATTCATTTATGTACTCGTAATATAGTTTTTGCTTTATCCTAAGTAAAAAGAAAGAATACATATAGAGAAAATATTGTCAAAAATTCAATCTCAATATTTTGTCCAACTGTCTGTAATAAAGATAACTCAGAAATGCTTTGAGCTAAATGAGTGAAATTTGGCATGTGGTATTTACATCAAATTTGTAGATTTATATCAAATGCCAAGCAAAATCTGTTCTTAGGAAGTCTATTTATCAGATTATTCAAATACAATTTAATGTGATAATTACTAAAGGAAGAAAGTTAGATTATCTATCTAAAAATTTTGCAGTTTCACTTTTAGGCTGGCATATTCATGAATAATTTCTGAAAACTGGTGCATTTGTTTCCCTCTTATCCAAATAAACTTGAACAATCTAAAATATTTTGAAACACTTTTTAGTACGAAGTTTACTCAGAACTTGATATTTTACTTTATTTTAATATAGTGAATGTTAAATTACAAATGTATTTTATTTATATTTCTTATAATTATCAATTTGAATATTTATTCTCAATTTGTAGTAAAAGAAAATCAACGCAGTAAAGATTTTTCATGGATAAAAAAAATTCTTCAAGCTGGTACTCTCTCAGATAAAATATCTGCTCATACAATGCTTATACAAGATTCTCCTGTATACAATTTAAGCAGTTTAGAAAATCTTATAGGAATGGTGAATACTAAAGGCAAAAGAGAATGTCTGATGGCTATGGGTAAGTGAAACTATTTTTAAAATTTAGTGTACTATTACAGAAAATATTGTTATGGAAAATTCCATAAAAAATTCCGTAGCAAACGAACATACAAAAGGACAGTACTAACAAAGAGTACTTAATCTGTAGAAAACAGCCACAACAACACAAATCAGCAAAACAGAATTCAGCAGGTAGAGAGACTTCACACAACTGTTCATGTCTCCACTATCAACTGCAGATTCACTACTAATATAACTAGCTACTCAGCACTCTACTTGATACTGCTTCAATATTTGACTCCAAGACTTGTCACATGACTCAATCTGAACTCACTAATTGCTTGAATTCCATTTGACATTTGCTTTGCTCAGCTGATTCAACACTAACTGATTTCTATTCAGTCTACTGACTTTTGTAGCTTGCACAATAGGAATAGAAAAGTCTAAAACGATTGCCACACGTCCTAATGGTCCTGTTGCAAAGTTTCTGGAGATTCTAGAATCTCGCATTTTGTCGCCAAACCCAGGGGTCTTTGATTCAGTGTCCAGCAGTACTGTTTATAAAACTCTCTCTCTTGATTGAACTATCTGTACTGGAAAGCAACATTAGCAACATATATTGAATTTTTTTTTGAAATTTATATTCTTCTTGCTAGGGAACTATGATAAATTCATAGATAAAGTTATGTTTATGGAATTATAATTTATATATTCTAAGCACCCAGTTATTCTTATCTAACAGTTTTAAGAATAGATATGAATTAGCTTTTAAGAAAACTAAAGCTTTTTTTTTAATGAATTACTGAAAACTTATATATATTTTGTCCCTGGTATTTTAAAAATACAATTGTATAAAAAAAGTATTGTGGATTTTTGAAAGGAATAACAAAATCAGAAAAGAGTTATGCTGCTGAGAGAGTTTATCTGTGTTTAAAATATGAGTTAGATTTTCTGGTATTTCTCTTTCAAAAAGAAACTGAATCTTTGATGGCTCAAAAACTATTTTTTTTTTTCATACATAAAAAATGCTGTTGAAAACTGATCCTTTGGTGACCATCTGTTTCATTGTAAATATTAATTGTGTTCAGTTTCTAATTAAATCTTCTGTGCATGCGTGTGTGTGAACTGAATGTTCATAATTTTTGAAGAAAATATTTTTAAACATCAATGTGTACCAAACACTAAACTATGTTAATTTAAAAGCCCTATGCTTGTTCTATTCGTTGTGTTTATGAACCTTCCTAATAAGATCAATGAACTGCTTCCAAACCTAGTAGTCCTATTGGATATAACCTTATTGTGGGGATGTATTTAAAAAACAAAAACAAATGTGTATATACACCTGCTTCTGCAACTTTTCAAGATTTACGAGATTGAATTTTTGTTGAAGTGAATTCAAAAATCAAAGGCTAGTTATTTTATGTGTGGCAAGAAATGGATTTCCATTTCAAAGTTTTTGTCACATAATAAATTTTACTCATGTTGAATGGATAAATTAAAATTTGGGACTTCCCTCTATCCAGTTATTTGTCGTATGTGTCTGTATCTATTATCATTCATTAAATGGCGATGGTTTTTAAGCTGGTCCTTCTTTTGAATAATCTTGTATTTTAATTGTATTTCTTTTGCTAAATTTTATTTTTATATTTGATTTTACTGCTCTTTAATTAAGCTATCTTATTAAATTTGATTATCTATCTTTCTTTTATATATATATATATATATAATTTGATCAAATTTATCTTTTTTTTTTTTTTTTTTTTTAATAAGGGAACTTTTAGGGATGAGTCTCATAAAGTACTTTTAATGTTTTTGTTTTGTTTTTTTCCCCTCACAGATACTTTACAAGATCTTTTTATTGGCGATTTGCTTCTTGAGGACCGAAAGTTAAGAATGTTCAATGAAGTAAGGCATTTTATGTTTGCAGTATCATAAAAATAAAAGTTCTTGTATGACACTTGTGCTACTTAAAAACTATTATAATTTAATAATGATTAAATATTATTTATGTACTCAAGCATTTTCTGTACTCATGGGACATAATTTCTACTTTTCAGCAACCTTTGGAACAGATGAATGAAATAAGTCAAGGTGATACTGCTGTGAAAAAGCAATTGCAAATTTTATGGATTTTTGAAGAACGATTGAAACTTCTATACAAAAAATTCTTAAGTAACTTAGTAAATGTGAGTCATGATACAATTGAAAAAACCAAAGTAAAAGCTGTTAGTGTAATGGCAAAGTTACTTATGGATAATTGTGAAGAAGAACAGGTATATTTTCTCTTGTTTCTTGTATTATCAAATAACTGTAAAAGGTTTTTAAAAATAATTTGATTTTTTTAGGAATATTTCTTGTTTTTATATCATTTATCATTAAAAAATGATGATATTTTATAATATATGATTAGATTTGTGTGTTAAAAAATGAATGATCTGGTAACATTTAAGATTAATACAATACATTCACTTAGTGGAAAGTATTTTATTTATTTTGAAAACGAAACTCTAACAGAAAAATATAAACTCTTCTCTAGACAGATGCTTTAATATCTGAAACATTAATTATTATTTTTCTTCTTAGTTCCTTTTAGAAAATCTAGTTAATAAAATTGGAGATCCTATTCCCAAAGTGGGTTCCCATTCTTGCCATCAGTTGGGTGCAATACTTAATCATCATACAAATATGAAAACTGTCATAGTTCAAGAAGTAGAAAGATTGATTTTTCGGCCTAATCTAGCAGAGAGAGCTAAATATTATGCACTTTGTTTTCTAAATCAGGTAAGATACTTATTGCAAAAAACGTTTACTATTTTTATCTTTTTAGTAACTAAAATAGCAGGCATTAATTTTTTAAACTCGGAAATAAATAAATTTTTGTTTATCATTAACAACAATATTCTGAAGAAACAATATATATTAGTTAAACTTTTCAACTGTAGATAATCATTTACTTCCTCTTGTACAAAACAGTATATATAGTGTTCCCCATCATTTTTTAACATGATAATCTTTATTGGTTGAATACTGTCCATAAAACTTCAGCTTTTTAGTATTGCCAATTTTAATTCAATAGAATTTTTTTAGTTATTAAAGAAAGATATTTTTTTTAATTATCTGTTTCCTTCTGTCATGATAAATGAGTCAATCTGTCGTATATTTCATTTGATTCCATAAAGCATTGTATCATGAATTATTTTGTCAAAGACAAAAAGAATTATTTATTAGAATTAATATCTGATTGATTGCTATTATATACTAATATGTGCTGTGTTTTAGGGAATTTAAAAATAATAATTGACTCTGTATTAAAATTTTTAAATAGGAACTAAAAGCATTTAATAGTATTTTGGGCTTTTAATTGCTTAAGAATGTATTCATCTCAGAATTTTCTTTCTTATTGGATGAATAACACTATCTAGTGCTCTAGTAATTGTATTTGTCATGACAGTTGATAATGCTTAGCAAAAAATTTCTATGAAAAGTTAAAATTACCAAATGCATCTCTCTAAAATAATTCTTGCTGGTGTGACATGAAAGTTTGGAAGAAGCCATCTGACCACTATTCAAAGTGAAACGTTTAATTGAAATTGTTATTATTTTCAAGGGTGTCATAAATCTTAATGTGAATAATGTCTTGGCAGATAGGAATATAAAATATTTTCTTGCTTTATAAATTATAGTAAGAAGCACACAAGCTCATACACACACACAAACACACACACACACATATATTCATCAAATACTTTTATATACTTTAATGGATAATTGTAATAAGAGCTAAATATTTAATATTTCAGTTTATTTTTTATATTTTTCCATTAATTTGTAATATTTTTGTAACTTTTTGTTATTTTTAGGTTATTCTTAGTCATGATGAATTTGCTCTTGCAAATCATCTAATCATGATATACTTTGGACAATTTAAACTCTTTGTGAAAACTGGTGAAGTCAACACTAAAATGATGAGTGCCCTTTTAACTGGTGTTGCCCGAGCTTATCCTTATGCAAAGTTGAAAGATAATATAATTCTTGAACAACTTGATGCCATGTATAGACTTGTACATATGGTGAGCTTCAATATCAGTGTTCAAGCATTGATGCTTATTTTCCAAGTAAGTTCTATGATTTTAAACAAATACTATAAAAGTACTATACAAATACCATAAAATCTTTGAATCTGAATGAAAAAATTCTTCAGATATAAAGATTTGTTTTAAGTAAAGTGATGGAATTGTTTGTGGAAATGTATAATTTTCATGAAAAGTTATATGAAGAAACAGGTCCTTATAATAACTGGATATAAATTTTTAAACTCAGTTCCACCTAGATTCCCTTTTTTTAATGTACATATAAGAAATTTCAATAAAGCCTTTAGAATTTTAAATTCAATTAATTTTTTAGAAAGCTGTGTTTATTTGCATAAGCATTAAGGTGTTTTTGAGAAGTCTGACTAAAGTATTCCTTTCAGAGAATCCATTTATATGTCCCCACCCTCATTGTTTAGTTACCCATTTTTTAAATGTGCAGAAGTATTATCTATATTATTTTTAACATGTTTTATTTCTTTTCTTCATTATTACTGGTTTAAAAAATTATTATATTATTTTAATAAATCTAATATACTTTTCCAAATTTTGGATTTTGATCTCAAGTAAGATGATATGGAGAGAAAAAAAATTGGAGGTTGCAAAAATTGTCACAGTGTATTCCTTCTGATTTTTTTTAATATTTGTGAACAAGAATAGTTTAAATATTCATTTTCACTTTAAAAATTTCATTAACACTTCCTGAATAACTTTTTTTTTAAGATTTGTGAAAAAAGATTTATTCATTCTTAATTTGAAGCAGTGGCTTCACAAATTTAACAAAAGATGCAATTTTTGATTCTGTAAATAAAATATAAATAAATCTTGATTTTTTTTTTTTTTTTTTTTTTTAGGTGTTAGATTCTAGTGATTCGGTTTCAGACAGATTTTATGGGGTTTTATATAGGAAATTACTTGATCCGGCTCTTAGCTCTTCTTCAAGACAAGCATCTGTTCTTAATTTGGTTTTCAGAGCATTAAAGAAAGATGTAGCTGTTGTAAGAGTAAAAGCATTTGTAAAACGCTTGCTGCAGGTATGTCTATAAATTCCAGCCTCCACCTAGTCTAAGGTTAATGAATTTAATCATTAAAAACCATTGATAGATATAGGAACCAGATTAAATATTAACAAATTATAGATATATTCATAAATATAGATATCAGATGAATATTAATTTTTATCCATTTTGTATTCATGGAAATGAATTATCTATTCTATCACCTGTTTAGTCAGGAAGATTTTCATTTTAAGCATCTTTAAATATTTTCCACATAATATTGCATATTTTTGTTTTAATAATAAATTTATTCATTATCTAATTACAGTTGAACTGTGATTATCTGAATTAAATAGAATCGGACCAATTTGCAGCAATTCTGATAGTTGAGTAAAGCTTAAAAATTAAGTAATAAAGATCTTGGGTATAAACAAAACAATATGATGTATGAAATTGAGTTTATCGAGCATTAGTTAATGAAATAAATACTTTTAGATAATAAAAAATTTTATGTTTGGAATTTTATTACATATATAAATATGTATTAAAATTGCAGATGAACTGTACAATATATGTTTATCCTATTTTATTTCTGAAAAAATTATCGTGCTTCACTTACTATCGTGCTAACCTTGGTTGGGGAAGAAAATTTAATATATTTTAAATTTAATTGTCTGAAAAATTGGGTATTTTCTCAGTTTTAATAATGCTTTTTTAGTAAATTGTAATATGAAAATTATGTATGATATTTGATTATTTTTATTAATCACTTATAAATTAATAACTTTTTATCTTAAATTGAAAGACAATCAAACATGTAAAATACCAAAATATATTTATTTTTATCTTAATTGATATATAAATAAATTACTATCTTTAACCATTCTTTTTTTTTTTTTTTTTGCTAATTTAAATATTAATAATTTAGGAACTATCTCTATATTTTTGAAAACAAAAATAATTTTTAAAAATTTATAGGGAAAAGAAAACTACATTTCAGTATGACATGCTTTTAATTTTCTTGCATATGCTTCTTGTATATTTATGTGTTTCTGGGTAATGCAATATTGTACTTATTTTATAATATAATGCAATGTTTTAAATGAATAGGTTAATGTTATTATTTATGTGGTGCATCCATATTTATAAATAGCATTATATGAATGGATTATTTATTATACAAGTCCATATTTCAACTGTAAATTTCAAGTAATTTCAATAAAATATGCTCATATTGTTTGACTTCAATAAGACTAATACATATTAGTCTTAATAACTAGACTAATACATATTAGTCTTAAAGATGATGATCTTCCCATTATTGCAAATTTTGCAATAATTGAAATTCTCAAATTCTAATATTTTTGTCCCTTTTTAAAAAAAAATTAAATTATATAGAATATAAACTACTTTAAATTAATCTAAATTTTTTACCTTTCTAATAAATAGAATTTTTATTATTTGATATCTAATTCATATAATAGTTGCAAATAGGTATAATAATAAATATAATGAAGAATTGTTGAATTTGCCACTAGCTTTAAAATAAAAATTTCGTAAAAGAAAAAAATTAAACATTACTGAGCTAATTATAATTCATCTTTGCATGTTTCCAATATTTTTAAAAAACTGATTAGCATTTATGTAAAATTAAATTTACTTTGACTGATAGCTGTATTTTTGATTAATTCTTGCATTTTTTTTAATATAGGTAGCACTTAATCAGGCTCCAACTCTCCAATGTGGTATCCTTATTTTAATATCTGAATTGAATAAAATACACCCAACCCTTTTGGAAACTAAAAGAACTTTTGATACAGATGATGAAAGCGATGAGCATTATGAAGATGTTCCTAGTGTAAGATATTTTACAACATTGTCTTTTTTAAACAATTTTTATGCTGACTTTTAGTGTCTTCATATCTTACATAAAATTCCATATGTTTTTAAAAATCTTTTTATAGTTTATTATTCTTAAAGTTAAGTTAAAGTTTTATAGTTAAAATTCTTAAATTAACATTTTATTCTGTAATGGTTAGCATGCTCTTGTTTTGTGTAAAATTATTCATAATTATGTAAAGTTCACAGTTATGTTTAATGTTATTATTTCTGTATTCATAGATACTGTGTGGCAACAATAGTTTATGATTATTAGTTTCACTACTTGTATTTGATATCACACCAGAAATGTTCTCGTCCTTTAATATTAATTAAATGTTTATTCTGTCAACTGTGCCTCTCCATTCTTAAGCTAAACCTCATACAATATTACCAACTCTTTTATATTGTAATATGGTACAATAATAGATTTAGAATAACTTAGTTAAAACTAAAAATAAATAAAATTATTATGATTTAAGTATATAGAAATGTTAAGATTAGACATTGTTGTTGCCATTAATCAAAAATATATTTTTTTTAATTAATTTTAAACTTTTTTTATTTGACAATTTTTATTATTATTAAACTAGATTTATAATTTTTCAGGCTTTTTATCTTGTGATTATCACACAAAAAAATCATTTAATGTATAATTTTCAAAATTATTTCCATAAAAATAGTCTTTTGTTTCTATTTTTTACAACTACTGCTATGTAGCGATAAAGCCAGCGTAAAAAATAAAATAATTTAATAATATTAAAATGAATATGACGTTTCAAACTTTTTAATTTCATATTTTGGTATTTGAAATTATGTAAACTAGTAAATAAATTCTATAAAAAATTTTGTTATTTCAAAGATATTTTTCTTTATATTAAGATTTTATACTTTTATGGAAATTATCTGGTGGGTATATCATGTGAAGTTTAATTATGATAATTATAACTTTTCATTTTGCAAAAAAAGAAGAAGAAAATTATGAAACACAGGTAGCAGAACACAACTAATGTGTACACTTGCAGAAATCAACAACACAATTGCAGACAGCTAAACATTATTAAATAACACAGTAGTGCTCTGAGTTCAGCTAGAGAACTTGCTCTGAAATCAACATTCCAAAGAGAGAATTCACATTTGAATGCATGCTTTTATTTATATGATATATATAACAGGATATAAAAAAAATTTTAAGAATTTGTGAATCTTAGCTTCTAAAGCAAAATCAACATAATTTTTATACTTTCAAGATTTTATTTTTTAACTCAATGGTCATTAAGATTTTTGCTTATTGCTCTGGCATATCATTGTTCTGGCATACATTTAAAAAAAAAAAAACTAAATTTCTCTTTATTACCATGAGATTAATTATGTCACAATCAATGACCCCTGTGCATATTACACATTTATAATGATTCTCTTATTTAAAATATTTATTAATTTTTCAGGAAGATGAAGATGGTGATCAAAAATCAGAAACCAAAATGGAAGAATCAGATGTCAAATCTGAAGTTAAAGCTTCTTGGGTTCACAATCAACAGAGAACTAAAAATAAAAAGACAAATCCTAAATCTGCATATGACTTTAATTGTCGAAATCCTCTGCATGCCAATGCAGAATGTCAAGGGCTATGGGAGCTTCTCTTTCTTAAACAAAGTTTCCATCCTTCTGTGTCTCTTTTTGCTCACCAAGTTTCAAATGCTGCTGAAATCAAATATAGTGGTGATCCGTTATTAGATTTCACTACCACACGTTTCTTAGATAGATTTGTATATAGAAATCCTAAAAAAAACTCAGAAAACTTTTTATCTGATCCCAAAAATAGAGTTTTTGGACCTAGGAAGGTGAAAGAATCTAAAAAAATGCCTGTACTTGAGGATGAATATCTGCAACAAAAAGAAGATAAAGTTCCAATTGAAGAACATTTTATTTATAAATATTTACGAAACAGAGCCGCTGTGGTTGGTAAAAAGAAGGACGATTCAGATATTGAAAGTGTGGGCAGTGATGAATTTCAGAAGTTATTGGACGAAGTACGTAGCATTTATATATAATTTTTATAGTTAAGCATTAAAAGCCTGCTTATATTTATTACAGTCGCATCGTGAATCATAAGTCTTGTAATGATTATGTCACTTTATCACGCTTTATTTCATATTAATTTTAAGTTGTAGATATTTTAAAATGTTTTTAATTGATAATTCCATAAGTAAATAAATAATTAGCTATACACATATAATTATTACATAGAATCTCTGCTGTGTTATATAAGATTTACTATCTAAATTAATTTACACTATAACTGTAGAATTTAGTTAACTTTTAAATACTCAAGGCAACTTTTGAATTTTAGCATATAATATTAAAATATTCTTTTTATTGTTTACATTGTATACAAAAAAATGTAAAAATGATTACTCAGTTAAAAGGGAAATCGGAATTCTGAATATAATGAGTTTAGTTCTTTTTTTAAAATCTTGAAATATGCATTTTCCACTTTATGTGGCATTTCATCAATTTACTTTCAATAATCCTTATAAAAGGAGAAAGGTCCTATCCATTATAGAAGGAACTCAAAAACACATATATAACTAATAGTAGCAAGGATGTGCTGTAAAAGAGGGGAGGGAGAAATGCATTATTGGCTCGTCAACCAGTTGGAACATGGAAAGCTTTTCCAACAATTCTGTTAATAATGAATGGGATGTAGAAACATTGTCTTTTTAAAGAGATTCATGTGCTGAAAAGAGTCCTAGTCATTGGTTTAAATTTTAATAATTTAATTTGGCATTCCAAAAAGGCTTGTGATTAAAACTGAACAAGGGTTTTTTTCCCCCTCCATTTAATTAAAGCAAAGAGAGAACTTGAAAGTAAATTTAATATAAATCCTGATTATCTCAGCAGAATGTATATTATTCCACATAATGTCAGTGTAGTAGTTGTAATGAAATTTAAAACTAGAAATCATTGCTTTGATGAATTCAGCTGGTTCTAATAATGATTCAGCATCTTCAAAACTTTTATAACTTTTTTTCAGAGATCATGTTTTCAATAACTTTGCAGCTGAAAGTATATGTGATAAGATCTTTAAAAATAAAGCAATAAAATGAAACCCATTACATTACCTTGCATTTATTTTCATATTTTTGTGTGTTTTTCTGCTATTAACAATACTTTTTTTTGTCACTCCAATTAAGTTTATGTGGTAATTAATAAAAATTTCCTCTAAGTCAATGTTATTTTTGTCTCTTGAAGAGAATAAAAGAGGGGTAATATTATATTTATAAATTAGCAACATATAGAAATATTTTTATAAAGGCTTATTTATTAAGTCATTTAATAAAATTAAGTTTGCATTGCCTAGATTTTCACACTGTCAAACAACTGGAAGACAAATCCTTAAATAATTTATTAATTATATTTTAGTTAACTGTCTTCTTGGAAACCTCTAAATTGTTTCATTAAACCATAAACATGTATGTAGATATTATTTCATGATTTTTTTTCTTTAAAGGAATTTTAAATAAAGATTTTAAATCGTATACAAAGTGCAATTGCCTTTTTTATTATTATTATTGCTATATTAGACATCTATATATTCAGACTTTCAAAAATATATAGAAAATATGAAATAATGCAAAAATTATTAGCAAATTAAATAGGAATAAATAAAATTTTATTCTTTCAGGTAACCTTTTCCGTAAAAAAAGATGGTTTTATGTAATTTTTTTTTTTTTAAACTGGAACTTTTACTGCTATTTTTTGTCGTTATAGAATAATAAATATATATTTATAGTATGGGGGAAGGTTCTCTGCAAACTTTCTTGTATAGTCATTAATAAATACTGTATTTGTGATTATTAACTGCATATCATTGGCAAAAAATAATTACAAAAAAGCATATTAGCATGCAGTCTTTGGTAATTAATTTCTGGAATGTAGTTATTACATAAGAATCAGAAACTGAATGTGTATTTTGAGCTTTTTTTTCCTAACTAAAAATTTGACACAGAACTACAGTTGTAGTCATAAAATCTCATAGCACATTTCATGCATGTAAGTTATTGCATTTTTGAGTTAACACGTTTATGTGCTTATGAACAGATAACTCTATTATTGATTTGATTCCAAATTTGATAAGTATCTATTCTTCAAATGTTAAATCTATATACCAAATTTCATTCATTAAGCTCAAAGCGTTTTTGATTTATCATTTTCACAGACAAACATAATTCTCAAAGAAAAAGAAAAAAAAATGATTTTTGGACTCAAAAAGATCTTAAATGTGGAAATTCATAAAAAATTTCAAGTTTGAATTTTTTTTTTTTTTGACAATTATAATATTTACACTTTGTATACAAGAAATTAAAAATTTATAAAAGACTAATGTCATGAGAATCCACTGGCTTTACTCTTTGTTTTTTCAAATAATCCCCCCCCCCCAAGAGAGGTGGTTCTTACTTTTATGCTGCATTTGTTTTAGAATCATATTTATATAAATGAAACACCTTCTTTTTTTTAAATATTTTTTTCCATGATTTAAGATTCACCCTGAAGATGAAGGAGATGATTCTCTGAACTTTGCTAAAGAGTTAGGGCTTCATAAGTTGAAAAAAGGGAAAAAAAGAACTGCTCATAGTGATGATGAAGCATCTGACAATATCAGTGATGAAGAGAGTGATTTTGAAGATCTTGATCTTGATGATGAAGAACTAGGTAGTGCACTTGGAGACCTGGATGATGAAGATTTTGAAATCTGTGAAGAAGACTTTGTTGATGAAGGTATAAACTGTTCTCTTTTATAATTATTAGTTATTAAAATGTTTTGAAAAATTTAATGCTTGACTTTTTTTTCTTTAGTTTATGATAAATTAAGCTGTAAGTATAGGGAAAAAACTGCCCAGAACATAAAAATTAGTGAAATAATCTTGAATATGATTCTAATGTGTTAGAAAGTAATTGACATTTTTAGTGGGATTTAATTATATATATATATATATATATATATAATATGAAAAGACATCAATTGCTTATGTGTTTTTCATATAAGCATGCGATTTCGTAATATGCATCGGGTATGTCTTTCTAATTTCCCAATGAAATAATGGTAGTTTCAAATAATGGGCAAGTGCTCATTATTTGAAAGTTAGTACATTATTCAGGACTGAAAAGAAAAAGTTCTTATCTAAGAATTAGATTTAAAAAGTAAATTTTAATAAAATAGAGAATTTATCAACTATTCACACTTGTTAATAATTGTAATTCTTATTTTTAAAATCAAACTTATATTTGTGTTATTATTGTCCAGATGAAATGTCAGTTATTTGAAATCATATTGTTTCCCATTTTCATTGTGTTCAGGACAAAGACAATTCAAATATTATTTAATGAATCACATGCTGGCATCTTTTAATATTTGTGCAATAATTTTGGTTGCATTCTAGGTGGTTTTAATGAAGAAGAAAGACCAAAAAAGAAGAAAAAGAAACTGCAAAAGTAGTTATATTATTTTTCTTAAAAGTAACATTATTTTTTTTTTCTTCCTTCTCTTCTAAATATTTTTTTAACTAATAATAAAAAATGATTTATTTGTAGCTTTGAAGAGGATAATACATTAGCTGATGCAGATGAAGTATGTTTATTTTTATTAAAAATGTTTTTAAATTTAAAAACTTATTGGCATACATTAAAGTTATTCTTAATCTTAAATATTGAAGGCAAGGTTTTTATTTACATTGCATTTTAATTAGGAGCATTAACCTCAGGTTGATTAACATACAACTATTTAAATTTCACATGTAAAATTACATGCTACTGTTTTTTCTACTTCTAAATAAAATTATCAGATAAGATTTCTGATAAACAAAGAATAAAAGCAATTTAATGTTGTTCTAAATATTTGTTAATTATTCAATTAATTAATTTTATAAATATTCTAACTTACAAAAAAAATAAAGGCTTAAAAATTTTTCTCAATATATATCCATTTTGTTTAATAATTTTGATTCTTAAATTGCAGTGTGTGTGTATGGATGTGTGTAAAAAACCATTTAATGAAATATTCTATATAATAAATTGTTAAAAATCAATATTCTTAAAGTACTAAGCAACAAATTGTTGTGCAAAAATGATGCAAAAATTAAATTTCCTTATATAAATTGTAAAACAGTGTTCAATACGAAACATTAAATTAATTGTAGTTTTAGAAATAATAAATGTTTTTGTTAAAAAAAATTTCTGAAATTTTTAATGTATTATTAATTTTGTTAGATAATTTTATATTCATTCAAAATCATATTCAACTTTCATTTTTATTTTTAGGTGCTAAACAATTGAAATCATTGATAAAATAATGACTGTATCATGATTACCATGTAATTAAACTAACAATTTTAATTTATAGTTTAATAAATAATATGTTAAATGCAATATGTATTTTTTTTTTAATTTTTCTTCTTCCTTTAGTTCTCTGCTTTACTTGAAGAAGCTGCTGAAGACAATATAACATCAGAAGCATTTAAAAGAAAAGATAAATCAAGTCAGTACACATTTACAATTTTTTGAAATTTTTAATGTATTATTAATTTTTGTTAGATAATCATTCAAAATCATATTCAACTTTCATTTTTGTTTTTAGGTGCTAAACAATTGAAATGGGAAATGGACAGAGATCGCTTCATTAAAGATAAAACAAAGAAGTCAAAAAATTTTAAAAAGAAATTGAAAAAACAAAGGAAAGCTTAAAAGCTTGTAAATATTTTAGTATGTATTATATTTTAATTTTTAAAAAAGTATTTCAAATCCATTATTATTATCATCTGTCTTATATTGTTATTACAAAAAAAATTTCATCTCAATTCTCAAATTAGGTTTCCTCTAGTGCATCTTAATATTTATGCGAGATTTTTAAAAAAAAAAAATCAGTGCTTGAAATATCAAATAATCAATATTGTTTTTATTTACTTATTTTCATTAACATATTTGCAAGACACTAAATATAGGATTCATGAATCCTATTGACCACCTGTAGAATTACCTATTTCTTCCTAATTAACAAATATTTATATATGTTATTTCTATATTATAAGATAAAGGAGAAAATAGAAGAGAGGATAATTAACTCTCATTTGCTTTATTTGAGCTTATGCATCAATCCATTAACCAAAATGTTAAAAATTACTGGTACAGAATATGTACTAGTAAAATTCATGGTGTGTATGTGCTTTACCATTTTCAAAAAATATTTGGATAGCCCATAGATTAGTTTCAAAACAATAAATCCAGACATATACAGTCAATCAGAATTCAAAACATCTACACAGAAAATGAAGAAAAGTGCTTTTCTATGTCAAACATGATAATTTGCAATTTTAAATAATAACATAACTGTTATGTACAAATTTTAATCAATGTTTTGTTTGTTATGTAACGTATTGTTTGAATATGACTTTATTTCACTAAAGAAATATTAAAAATTTTCTTTAGTAAAAATTTTCTTGTTTTAATAAAATTTTATTATTTTTATATCTAAAAAGAAATTAGAAAAATAGTATTCATGCATTTATATATTTTAATTCTTTATTATATTAACATATATATATGTAGCATGTAATCTTTTCAATCATAAAATAAATAAACTTTATAATTAGTGCAATCTCCTGAAGATAAGTTAAGTGCAACATGAAGCTGTTTGATTTTTTAACCCTTTCTGAATGTTTGTGCATGGAAAGAAGAGCATCGGGGGGTGGGGGTGCTAATTGTAAAGTCTTGGCTTCGGGACCGGAAGGTTTTATTCTTGATTCCACAGAAGAACTGTTGTATAAGCGGGTTTGGTGCACGTTAAATCCGCCGAGACCAATAGTTCTCTTATTGGAAAGAGAGGCAAGCTCGGATGTCATCTGAACGAAATTCAAAATTATGAGGTCTGTCTCAAAATAGTTCTAGTGTTGCTTTAAAGAGGAACGCTAATATAATTAAACTACAACCTACAAGATAGGACTGTGAAAACATCAATTGTCCTTACAAGCCAGAGCATTTTCTCCCTCTAAGCATAATGTGCATTATATTTCAGAAAAATGCACCTTTTGCATAGAAATAAAAGAATTTTTAAATAGATATGTTTTCAATCTTACTTAAAAAACAATAAAAAGTATGGTGTATTTTATTACTTAAGTAATATCGATTATTGATGTAAAATTTTAAAAAATGAAAAAAATAAATATTTACATTTAACATTTTAAAATACAAGTAGAAAATTTTTATAATTAATGCTTCAAAGCTATACGTAAAATGTCAAAACACTTATCAGTAAAAAAAAAAAAAACATTAGTCTCATCTTCAAGCACACTTTGCATGTTCTAAATTTCTGTTTTGTTGCCATCACCAGAAAATTTAATAGACTGATCATTCATAAATTTACATTCCCTCCCTCTTCCTAAAAAGACAAACAATCTTTTAGCCATGACTAAACAAATGAATGAGAGAGGATTATAAATATCTTGCTAGAATAAAATCCTAATCCAAATGATAGTATAAATTTTAACAATCACTTCCAAATGAGCATGTGCTTCTCCTTTACATTAGCAAACGTGTTTTTGTTTTACGAAATCTAATAATTCACAGACACTTGCCCACCTTAATCTGACCTTGGAGTGAGAAATGCTAATGTATGGAACTAATTTTTTGAAATAGTAATGTAATCTGCTAATAAACAATTTGTTCCCAAAGCCTGATGCACTCATACATCAGTAGGCCTATCATGCTCTTCTGCATTGACACAAGGAAGTAGCATTCAGCCCTAAGGAGAGTCCAACTAAATGCACATGTGCGTCTTTCGTCCCGAAGGGGTTAATAATTGTATTATTAATAAATTGATGATTAATTTAATGTTATATAATTTAAAAATAATTTAAAGGGAAAATTTTAATAAAATCAGATTATTTAATATATAATTGCATACATACTATTCATTATTATAACTGTAAATTATAAAATAGTCTATAATTAACAAAAATATCATATGAAATAGTACAAAATATATTATATTTAATGAATTTCTTTGCATTAATTAAATTATTGCATATAATAATTGAATTATATGTTTTAATGCAGACAGGCATATATACAATGTTTAATTTTGATAAATTAAGTGAAATTATGATTTTTTTTTTTTTTTTTTATTTTTTTTTATTTTTTTAGCTACAAAAACAATAATGTTTTCAAAATTCTTAAAGAGTATGAAAATAAAAAATATTTTACTAATGTTTTATTTTGTACTGCTAATAATAATTTTTTTCTCTTTATAGATAAACCATTCATAAATGCCTTTCCAAGAGAAATATTAAATTAGCTTGTATGTGTATAGAGTAGAAATATATGTACATTTTTGTATTTTGTCTGTGTATTTTTTGCCTACAGCTCCTCCCCACTTGCCATTACTTGCACAGTTTTGTATTACATTTCCATTTTAATTATCTATAACAGGGCAATTTTGAATTAATTGCAAGAAAGGTGTAGCATCAAATTGATATAGTCTAATATAGTGATTTTCAAAAAAATATTTTCTAGATGACTAAAAGTGTTTAGAAGGAGAATAAATAAAAGATTCATGTAAGGTCAATACTCATCTAGTCTTTGGGAATTTGTTTTGAATATAAAGATCAACGAAATTAGCAACCAAATATTCCTCTAAACTTTGGAGGATTTTGTTTTATAGTGAATAGCAAAAACTTATTATTCTAAAAAAATATATTTTTTAAGAAAATTTATGCAAAAGTGTAAACTTTATTGAATTATATAAACAAAATAAATGGATGCAAATTAATCTAAATTTTTGTGGAATATTCTTAACTTTTTATTTTGGACAAGTATCTTAAATAGGTTATTTACTATATTTGTAAATTTTTCATTGTTTATCACTATCAAATTGATGGGTTTATATAGAAAATCAATAAAATTTCTTATTTTTCAAAATGCTATATAGATAAATATATCATTTCCTAAATTTCATACTAACTTATATCATTAGAAAATAAAATTATATATTTGTTCATTTCTGTGGGTTAAAGAAGTAGTTTACACACACAAATCAAGAGAATTTAATGATTAGAAAGTAGAAATGATGTATCATTAAAAATGTAAATATATACATAGTTTAAGAATAGTATTTTTTCAATACATATGAATTAATTAAAAATATTATCACAATAAATATATTCAGTTATATATAGACAAATGTGCATTTATTTATTAAAATAATAATTAGATGCTTTTTCTAGAGTTTAGTGAAAGTATTTATATAGACATATTGTGAAAATACTATGTACAGTTTTCTGAACCATACGAACTGTGATTTATGTTCCTTCATAGATTTCTGAAATGAGAAAAAAATATGTATATTGATATAAATTCCTAAAAGATAATTCATAATATTAAAGAATAAGAGAATTCTTTCTTACAGTACACAATATTTTCACTATGTATACAAGTTTTATTATTAAATATTTTTTGTGTTTTTATAGACAATTATTTGGAGTCAAGAGTACGTAATTTTTTTAAATTATATTTAGGCACCTATATATATATATTGATATAAGTTCCTAAAAGATAATTCATAATATTAAAGAATAAAGGAATTCTTTCTTCTTACATTACACAATATTTTCACTATGTAAACAAGTTTTATTATTAAATATTTTCTGTGTTTTTTATAGACAATCAATTATTTGGAGCCAAAATTAACTTTGTGAAATTTTTTAATTATATTTAGGCACCATCCAGTATAGTGAGATTATATAGCCATGGAGTTTTTAGCAATATTTTTTATAGCACAATCTTAAGTTTTTTTTTAACTTTCCAGTATTAAATCTATTATATAATGACAATATATATTTATTTTTGAACAAAATTAAATTTTTAAAAATTCTTATTTTAGTTTCATTAGTGTGTGTGTGTATGCATCGACAAAAACTGCCCTTCTATTCTCTTCATCTCTTTGCATTTTGTTAAATGTGTTAATTTTATACATAATTCAAAACACATACTGATCTTAAATAGATATTTATAGGTTGGCATACTATGCAAATAGTGGCATGTGTGATAGAGAGTTTTTTAAAACTTTAATGTTTTCATTAACTTTGAAGAATATTAATCCATAAAAACCATTTTTAAAAAATCTGAATTTTTCAGTGATTTCAATGTTTATTTTATCTCTAATAAAATGTTATTTATTTGAAATGTTTGTTTAAATTTAAAAATAATAATGTTATTATAAAAAAAGATAGCTAAATTTAGGTTTTTTAAAATTAATTCTTTTTATACTACTAATTAATCAATTAATATGAATATAATTACCCATATGGTTTTAACATCATGAAAAGTTGACACATAATGAAACTTTCCACAAAAATAATATAAAGGCACAAGTAGAAAACCAAGGTATTTTTGAAGTAGAAAAACACTCTTCAACAGAAATACTTCACAATCTAAAGTAATATATGAAAAATGATTATTTTGATACGGATAGCATATTTATACAAGCAGAAAAGAAAAATATGAATTTTATGATATTTAAAATAAGAAAAAGTGCACCAATTTTCAGTTTGATTAAACTATACTTCTAAACCTAGAATTGGAGTATAATTGTGCATATGTTGACTAGCAATAGATTTTATATTTCTTCAATGCACTGTTAACAGGATAGTTAATTAAATTGAACATCAGCAATGAATGAATGAAATAAAAATAATTAATATACCTTCAACGTAAACTTCAAAGTGAATTTCAGTGGTGCATGTCAAATGCACGATCATTACATAATGTAAAGTTTTGAATACTTTAATTTATATATAATTAAATACTTTTAGAAATCTATTAATTTTAAATATAGTGTATTTACCTGGAGACAACTGACCTTTCTGATTCAGATATCTAAAAGAAATGCAAAGTATGATAATGTACAAACATCTATAGATATTTTCATCAATTTATTATTATTATTAATCAAATGATAACATATTTTTTCTCTACTCCTCCCCACTTATGAAAAAGAATGGAAGGGGGGGGGTTCTTAATGTTTAAAAAAAAGATTGAAATAAACAAAATTTGATATTTCCTAGAACAGAAATTGTATGACATTTGGTACACTCAATACTTTTTTCTTGTTAATATTGCTGGTGTAGAATAGAAGCTTGCAGGAAATGTGCTATCCTTGTTTTGTGACTATTCAGAATTCAGAGGTTTGTAACAAAATACTCTGTATAGTTAATTCATAACAAATGTTTCTAAATGGCACAAAAAATGCTCTTTTTAAAAAAAAAAAATATGAAAGTAGTATCTGATTGTAAATATTATTTTTAACAAAAAAAATGAAGTAGCCACTTTCTAAATAAACTGCTGAAACTTAACTGGTAATTTTTAAAACTCTATGAATTCATGTAAAAAAAATGAATATCTGCATGTTTTGCAATGGAATTAATTTCATAATGGAATTATAATTTTTTTTATTGTCTATTATTATTTCCAAAAAAGTTCTTACTAATTTGAAGTTTAATTTTCAATTTAAACAAATAGCAATACTCACTTTACACCCTCACAGACTGCAATATGATTTAGATGACCACTTATTCCATATTCATCAAATGAAACTACCTGTAATTTAGAAAAATTTAATAAATATAAAATTCTATTTAAGCAAAATATTTCACCATCTATAACTTTCATATTATATTTCATATGAAAAACTGGAAAATAATATCTGCACACTGAACACATTAAGTGCCAAATTTAAAATAAATTAAATACTAATCAATTTTTTATAATTAGATTACTAAAGAAGTGAAAGTTTGAAGCTGACAATGTGATAAAAGTTATACATGCATCACTGAATCTAGTTAAATGAACTAAAACCTTTCTCGGCAGGGATTTGAAGAATGCAATTTTGTGCATTCCATTTTCTTAATTGTTTTCATGTAATATGTTCAACATTCAAGCTCCAGAAATGCATAGTATGTTATATTAAATTGCCATATTGAAAATACAGCCAAGTATAATTACATAAATTCCAAAAGCAACTGCCATTGTAGAATTTTTAAATATAGAGGAAGGGAAAAATTTCATATTCATGTAATATTAGCCAATAGAAATAGTGAGAAAGATATCATGGTTTTAACTTATTAGAAGTTAAATGAATTAATTGTTACAAAATGAATGCATAATAGTTGTCCAATTGCAAAATGAAAAAGGGATGAAAAGATAAAAAAAGCATTGCAAAATTCAGCCTTCCTAGCACAAAACTTTTTAGTAATTACATTAGTCATTGCTAAAAAAAAAAAATTATAATACATTTATACTGAACCTAATTTTAATAAAAATGTGTTTTAGTCTTCTCTTTTAATAATAATATTTAGATTTGTTTAAATTATAAATATGTATATTTTTTTAATTTGAACTATCCCTAATGAAGTTTTACATAGAATGTTCATTTTGTAGAACATAATAATTTTGTAACTCTCCATTCGGCAAGGATTCACAATAGTTATAAATACAATTCAAATGAAATTTGAATTCATTTGAAAAGAATTTTTAACATCAGTTCATGTGCTATGTAAAAAATTTTATCAAAGGAGAAAGTTGTTTAGTTTCTTAGGACTTGCATAGTGATTATGTGAAACATAGAAGCACATAATATATCATTCATCTGTAGTTTAGTTGATCATAGGTTTTTACATATATTCAGTTTCAAATTGCCTGATTTACAGTTATAGAAAATTTGAAATTAGTCACAAAATCTTCAAGTAAAATTTCATGTATGATAAAAAATATTCATGTAATTATTTATTTAAAGCATTTGAAACTTATAAAGAAAGAAATTAAAAAATGAATTAATAAAAATTTTAAAAGAAAAGGAAAAATAGTGTAATATTGATGGTAAATATGCATATCCCTATGCTTATAATACATAATATTAGATTTTAAAAAATAAATATTATTTTTTAAAATTTAAAAAAATATGTACTTAACAAATCTTTACAAAATGCTCCTTTCAATGGAATAACTATTACTAAAAACTTGTCATTTATTCTTCTTTAACTAAGCAATGTTTTTATTTTTTAAACACTTTTATTTTATGATTATAAATATATTTGCAAAAGGAAAAGAATAATAGTTTTGTATTTTATAATTTAAACTGAAATAGTGTGAGTAAGACATTTCAACTTCAACATATATAAAATCTTCATTTGAATTATCCATTTTATAATTGTATCATAATGTGTCTATAGTAGAAACTCTCGCAGGATAAATAATATTTTGCAGCTAGCAGCATTTTCAGAAAATATATGAGCAAGTTATTGAAGATACTGTTATTTTTTAATTCTTTTAGTGAAAATTTTAGAAAAGAGAAATTTACATCTAAAATGTCCCCAAAAAATAAATAAAGGTATAACACTACTAATTTAACTTAATACAAATTTTGAATGAAATCAAAATGAATTTCCTTTAATATTATCATAGTCTTCTAAAAATTACCTAACTAACCTGCTTGTAACTATCCAATGTTAAAGAACATATGGAATTAAATTTAATTAAAACTCAAAATTAAGTTAGTTAAGATTAACTATATATTATTATTTGGTGTAGATTTATTGTAATGCTTACATAAATATAGATTGGTGGGAGGTTGCATTGAAAAACTAATTCAGTAAAGCACTGAGAACAAGAATTTTCTTTCAAAAGACAACAAATGCAATTGCATTTCAAAATTAACTTACAACAGTAGCTGACAAGTGCCTGATATACTTTAAAATGATAGAACTAACTTTCAATCTGCTCCATTTGTTGTGAGGATTATCTGGCAGTTGACTAAAAAAACATACAAAATTAATTTTTTGATAAAATAACATAAGTTTAATATTTTATTAATTATCAGAATAATACATAAATAATTTTTTTTAAGTTAACATAATGGCAAATCACTATTTTATGTATCTCATAAAAAAACTAAAGATTGCTACAATTTCAATACATATAATTTAATTATTTCTAATATGTAATAAGTTCAGTTTCCAACAAAATAAATACAATTTTATTTCTGATTCCAAATGAATATTTTGAATCTTAAAAACTATGGAATCAGCATGTGATTCAAAATGCCCCCCCCCCCATTTCCTATATTTAACCTCCTCTCATTTTAAAACTTTTTTTTTTTCTATCATCCCTATTTAAAGTTCAATCCTTGTAATATAGAATACATATTCTTTTCTCTCATAGAGTTAACTTGAATTCATAATGAGTGCGTGAACATACAATTTAGAATTTGAAATATATTTCTGTTTATGGTTTATGTAAAAAGATTCAGTAAAGAAACTATTTAAAAAATGAAACTTAAAAATAGCCCTTTCAGTTTTTTTTTTTTTTTTTTTTTTTTTTCTTTGCTGGTTTTTTTTTTATTTTGTATATTTTACAAATTTTCTTTTTATGATCATAAAATAAATGTTCTGATTAGCAACAGAGTAACACTCTGTTAAGAATAAGAATAAATTTTTTTACTCAATAAATAATAAAATCTATAATTAACCAATAAAAGGTATAACTTCATGTTTGCACACTGAAAAAGATTTATTAATAAATAATGTAGTGAAAATTAAAAGAACAATAACAACCAAAAACAAATCTTGACAGTTGGTAAACATTAAATAGTCATGTTTTCTAAGCAAAATATATATTTGAAGTTTCACTATAAATATTAAAAGTTTTAGATTCAAACATGAAATTCATAAACAAAAAAATTGTAATAGATAACTTACAAAACATTATACATTTTCACTTTACCTATGTTCAATAATAACAAGATTTCCAGCTGGAATACCAAGAATCTTGCAGCTTTCCCTTAATTCTTGTTTTCTTAAAGAACTTTCATCACAAAATCCACCTATCAAATAAAAGTGTTAAGTTCCATAAATTGAAAGCTCTGAGTATTATTTTAAAAAATGAACTCATATGATATATTTAATTCTTAGTTCAAGAACATATAAATGCATTTGATTCTAGAAAAGATCAGTAAAACATGGTATTCTCATAAATTCTACAAATTAACTTCTATTTATAAAGTTCTTTCAATGTTATATACATATTTATAAAAAAGGAATTGAAAAAGTATAAGAAAAGTATGTTCATCTTCTTTCTGTTAAAACAATACATTTCTTAAAAGCATGTTTTAACCTGTTACTGTTCTTAATCGGAAGACAGTTTGTTATTGCTCAATGCTTTTTTTTCCCCCAATGTAAGCAATGCTCACAATGAAAAATAATATCTGTATAATCATTTTCCCGAAACTTCCAAATTCAATTTATTAAATTTCACCCAATTATTATAAAATAAGCTAGTACAAGGTGTCTTAAAAAGCACACAAACTGGTATTTTAACAAATTAATATTTTTAAATATAAATTACAAATAGTCAGGCTATCACAGAAATTTAGTTTTGAAGCAAAACTGCAACTTAGCAAAATCAGTATGTTTTAATAACAGCTATTCCTGTGGCAAGTAAATGAATGACAAACTGTCAAATAAAATGCTACAGATATGCCCAGGTCTGCACACTATTTTTATCTTCTATATTAATTTAAAAGTAATTAAATAAAGGTTTTATTTTTTATCTAAAAAAGAAGAAAAAATTTCAGAAAGAAGAAAAACTTTAAAAGAAGGTGCAGCGTTATTTGATGAACAAGGAAAAATTATAATATATATATATATATATATAGAGAGAGAGAGAGATTTTCAGTACATCTAAATTAGTTTATTGAATTAATTTCATAAAAACTTTGCATAAATTACTCAAAATTATACATATTTTTGCATAAATGTCATAAATATATTTTACTTCCATATAAAATGATGAGTTTATATAAATGATATTAATTATTTGATGATTTTTTTAATTTCAATAAAATCATACCTGATGAAAGGCAAAGTAAATAAACACAGCAATCATGCTTCAATAAATTTAATATTGTTGGGGCAAAGAACATGCATTCATCATCTGGATGAGCTGTTACAATAAGTACTTTAGTATTTGCTTTGATAAAATTATTACTATTGAACCGGACCACATAAAAATACCATGTATAAAATACAGACAACAAAATTGCTAAAATTAAAAACATTTCTAATGACTAGAATGAATAATAAAGCAAAAAAATATTCTGAGCAAGTAAAAATATTCTGAGAGAAACTTTTACACTTCCAAATATTAATTTCATCCTTATAGAAATCAAAAATAATTTTAACTAAACTATCCCAATCCAAATTAACATTTCAAGACAGGAGATGGCAGACTTTTTAAGTTTAAAAAAAATAATTAAAATTCTTCCCAAACAACATTTACAAAATGATTAGTCTGTTATTATTCATGAAGTAAAGATCACATGATTTTATAAATTTCACAAAAGAGTTTTTGCTGTAAAATGCGCCATCAAATAATGTCAAAATCTAAACATAAACAAGTTTTCTTTTTAGCATTTTACTTCATTTCGAATCTTTTTCATTTGCGCTTGTATTTACCACTATTAATCAAACATATACTTTTTTTAGAAATGAATTTAAATATTTTTAAATAAATTAATGAAAAAGTTGAAACATGTAAAAAAAAAGTAATGATATTATTTTCAAAGAATACTAAAATAAAAATTTTTCTCCCTTATAACAGAAAATGTAAAACAATGTAATTGCACGCATAAAAAAATTCTCACAACACGTGCTCGCATCTTATTTTATTTTCCGGTTTTATTTATTTGGCATCGAATAGTATACTAAAATATATATTGTAATTGTATTTTGTAGTGGTATATATGCATTGATTTTGAGAGTAATGCGGTGTTGGCGATTTTCTAACATTATCTGAGAAATATTTTTTTCCCCTACAATTGAAATAATTTTTCATAGAATTGGTAAATATATATTAAGTGTTATATTACATTATTTTACTGGTTTGTTGTAGTTCATTTGTTTCAAGCTAATTTTCATAAATGAAAACAATGTTTGACAATTTAAACACGCTATCAGCAACAACACAGACTTTAGACTGGTGAAGTACGAATTACTTAACCAGTCAAAAGTCTGTACTATAAGGTCGTTAAGCAAAAGCATTTTTTTTTTTTAACATTCTCTTTTTTACAAAACCGTATATTACTTACCCACTATCGATCACAGGAAATAAAACCTCTCTTTTATGGCAAAGTAAGCAGATATAAATCTTTAAAATATACCAGGAACTGGCAAACTTCTTATTGCATTATATGGGAGGGAATCGTAACTCTTAAACATTTGACTTCACTAACCACATTAATCTGTATATGAAATTTCTGATTCTTTCGTTTTAATGAATCAACAAGGATGAATGTAAAATATGGGAATTATGATATTAAATTTTTTTTATGATGTTGTATTTTGATATTTATTGTGATGTAATTTAAGTATATATTATACACATTTATAACTTAATCATTACTCAATGATATTTTTTTCTAATTGGTAATATATTCCATGCATCCTTTAACTCAGAATAACAATATGAAAGAGTAAGTGACAAAATGACTTGTTTTTTTAATACTATATTTTCCTATATATAATTTTGAAATAAAATGAGCAAAATGTTTTCTTAAATACAATATGGGGAAAACAATTTGATCAATCCAGCAACTTTTGAATTGTCTGAAGTGAAACATCAGACAATTCAATTGGTAAATAGCAAATAAAATAATTAATTTGCTTCTGATTGTTGTCAAATTCTAACAGACAGTAACTCAAAAAGGTATTAAAGCATGAACTACATTATTCTTCTCCGAGATAAACCATATAGTCCTTTCCATAATGTCAAAGGGAGGATACTCCCTTTAATTATAATGCTGTTTTATTCGGGCTGACATTCTAAAATGTTATTTCCTACCTTGACTGTATTCTATGAAATAAAAAGTTACTTGTGAGAATAATGATTAATCACTAGCAAATATGTACTTTTCCTTTTCAAAATCTTCATAATTTTTTCAGTAATTTCTGTTACATTTATTTTGGATGTTTTCAGGTTATTCAAAATAAAGAATGGAAGCTCAAGTTCATGAAGATCTTTTGAAAATAATACAAAATTCATCTCTCAAAGCTAATACAAGAGCCCGTGGATTTCAATATCTTCTGGGTAAGAAAGAGGAAATTCTATCTAACCAAAAATACATAGGAAAGAAAAGGATTAATATATTAAAATATTTTACATTTAATTATATTGATATAGAAAGAGTAAAAAGAATATTAATTCTCTGGATACTGTATAGACAGCATTAGTAGTGCACATGGTTTTTTTTTTAAAACCAAATATTGTGACTCAGTCAAAAGTTATGTGCTTCATGTGCCACTTATTTTTGCTACAAAATTATTCACCTTTCTTATATTTTGGTGTCGTGTACTATTCAAATATTTATGTAGGAAAAATTTGCTTTTATTGCATAGAGAAGTGTGCACTTTCTTTAATTTATTAATCCTTAATAACTTTACTGAATCCGGATTTATATGTTTTTAAAAAAATTTAATATAATGCACTTAGATTATGTAATTGGGAAAATTAATAGTTTTCATATAGTATATTATTTGTTTTATAATAAATAATACAGTAATACTTTTTTTAGAAGAAGAATTGAAGGAAATGAAAATAAATTACTAAATTTCAAATAGTTGTGTCATTTTCTATTATTATAATAAACCCTAATTCGTAATGAAAGTAAAGTTACAAATGATATGCTGTTTACATTATTTGACTGAGTGTTCATATAAATAAAGTATGTTGTATCAAAAATAATTTTTGTTGGTATTTTTAGCATTAAGCTTACAATAGAATATTTTATGTGCATTTGTTGCTTCAACTATTGAAAAAACAGATAAAATTATTCCTCATAACTAAAAGATGTGCCTATACAGAAGGGCTGCTATCCTGTTTATAATCTCTCACATCTGATCTAATGTCATTTCACATTGTCTCTTTCTCCATTGTATAATTTCATCTCTCTCTCTCTTACTAGCCTTTTTTTTTTTTTTTTTTTTTTTTCCCTTACAGTTAGATCTTGTCTATACTTAACGTTTACAAATACTAAAAACTGTTAACTAAAACTGAACTGCAACAAATTATAATCTATTAACAGAAAGAAAATAAATGCCAGATATAAAATTTGAAGAATGCTGAATGAAAATATTAACTATAGCCTCTAACTGGCCCTTAAAATATGAATGAATCATCATTAATCCACATTATATTTAGCTAGACAGCCCAGCGTGGGCCAGTGCCTTCTTCTGAATTCTGTTCCACTGCATTCTATTTTTGACACTTGTGCGCCAGTTTCTTTCCTGGATAGCCAGGAAGTCTGTCTCCACTTACTCCATCCATCTCACTTTGGGTCTATCCTTTTTTCTATTTGTTAGAGATTTATGTAAAAGAATTTTACATAAATCTCTAATCCTTCATCATTATCCATTCTAAGTGTAATCATTATCCATTCTAAGTGTATGAGCTACCCAGTTCATCCAACTGGAGAAATGTAAAAAAAATGAGAAATTTAGATATATCCCATAATGATTTTTTTATTCCTTCTTAGATTATTCACACACAGAAAAATCAGTTAATTTATGTATTTGATCTCAAAGCATTAGTTCATATTTGTGTATCCAATGTAGATAAAATGAGCAGGGCTATTTTTAAGTTGTTATTTTATTAAGATTTTAGTCTATTTCATTATTAATTATCTTTTTTCTTTTTTTCTGCTAGTTTTTTTCCCCATCTGACTTGCTTTAATAAATTAAAAAGTTGTTAAAAAATTTTGACTTGTCCCTTTTAGTCTCTAATATTTATTTATTTCTCATTTAACATTAACCCTCTCACTGTGTAATTCTTTTATCAAAATAGGTACATGAATTGTGAAACATTTCTTGCCAGACATCTTTGAGCTTTGAAAAGAGCCCACAAAATGTTGTAAAACATGCTTGTATATTTCATAAAACATAGACAACTAATGCTAACTGTTAGCCCAGATCTGAATGAAACAAGAAAAGACAAAATGAAACCATAAATGAGAAAAGAGTGGGTTGCACATCTCAACAGGCAGAAAAATGTACCCTCGCAGAAATTGTGGGTTGCGCAAATTTTGCTAAGTTGCCCATGGAAATCGCAGGATACGCAGCTAGAGGGTTAAGCCTACTGTGGTGCAGTAGTCATAAAAAATAGTGCAGCAATTTTTATAATGATTTTATACTACAGACAAATTACCTCTAAAATTTCTTTTTGTTATTGGTTCTTTTTCCATTGCAGTAAATACTACGAAAGAATTTTAAGTCCATGATTTTGGCCATAACTTCTCTGTGAACAAAAATATATATATATATTTTTTCCTTTGTAAATTTTGCATTGATATTTTGTAATTTAGCATTGTTTTTCAGTAAACTAATGGTAATGCATTTCATTTTCAGGGCTTTCAGCAACAGAAGAAGGATTGTACCAAATCATAGTTTTTCAAAAATATATTCCTTTCCTTGTAAAATTCATTGAAAACAGTGGAGCAAATGAGTTTCTGTTAGAATTAGCTCACAAATGTTTAATCAACATCTCAGCTAGTCCCAATGGAGCATCAGACATAATTAATTCAAAAGAAGACTTAATTCTATTTCTTTTGAATAAAATATGTGATACAACTTATGAGTTTGTAGACTACACCTGCTATATATTATCAAATTTAGCAACATGTAGTGAGATTTTAAAGCAAAAGGACTTTACCACAGATTCAAATTTGCTAGACAAACTTCTGGAAAATTTCCTTTCTAATGAAGAGGAAACAAGGGATAAATATAAATTTTTAGCTTTATATTTTGCAACAATTTCAGGATATCCTGAGATAATGAAGTATGTTTTTATTTGATTTTATAGTTAATAAATTATTTTTCAATTTTTCTTAAAAAATATTTTTATTAGTGCTGTATAAGTTATCCAATATAAAATTTCAATCAATTAGCATTCTAAAATAATAAGCACGAATAAAGTATATAAAAGTTCATTTAAATCACAATTAAAAATATCAGAAAAAATTCTGGAAATGAAAATGAATAATAACAGAATGAATATTTTAATGAGTTTATTTAAAATAATCTTCTATGGGAGCAAAATATATTGTCTGAATTTTTTAATTAATGAATAGATCTCAACTTAAAGAAGGGGCCATTTGATTATTATATGAATGTGAAAAGTTATCACATTGATTATTGTGTTATTTAAGTTGTCATGTCTTTAGCTTGAAAATCTGTTATATCTGTTTGAAAAGAAATTTAATTATATTCAGTGACTTAAAATTTAATCAGTGTTCAAAATTAAATGATTCTATGGTTAAAAAATCTGAATTGGATTCTTTTATTTAATCTTTTTACATCCATATTTTACTTTTTTTAAATTATATATTTTGATTTTTTTTAAATTTATTAAAATTATCAAGAATAAGATATATATATATATATTGAAAATCTGTTGAAAAACAATAGAAAATATTTTCTTGTATTAAATATATAGTAAAATGTCAAAAAAGCTATGAATTACTCTTCAATTTCTTGTATTGCCTTGAAAATAAAAAATTGTGGAGTGAAGAAAAATGAATCTCAAAATTAGGACACTTCATCTTTTTAATTCTATTAATGGATGATATATTTTAGTTGAAAATTATTCGGAAATACATATTAATTAGTTCCCACAAAAAAGCCAATACATTCTATTTAACAGTGAAGATGAAAGATGAGTGCCTTGTAAATAAGATGCTGGGTATTAATTTTTAAAACTGATTACCATTTAAAATTGATAGTTATTGAATTTCCTCCTTCTATCTTATATTCTATATTTTTTTATAATTATTATTTTAACTTTATATTAACTTATTATTTGAGGTATGAATGATTTTCCGTCAGAATATATAGCAAATCAAAAAGTGCAGTATATTCTGACAGACATAAGAAAAATTTTGCATTTTTTTTTTTTTTAGATATATATATTGGATAACTTATAAAAATAAAATAGTATTGATGTTATTTTTTATTTGAAAATTATGTGTCTTGAATTACCATCATGCATTTTGAAAGAAAAACATGTTTTTGGATTTATATAATAAAACTGTAAAAATTTTAAAATATATAGAATTATGTGTGATTAATTTTACATATAGTGCCATTCATCTCTATGAAGAGGTACAAGTGTAAAAAATCTTTGGAAGCCTTTAAATATTTTTTCAAGAAAAAATGAAAAGACTTAAAGCAAACATTTAATATATTTAATGAGAAAAGTTTTGATTTCAATATGCAATTTGTTGTGTGTTGGTACATATATAATATTTGAAAAATTGTAATTTTTAAGTTTTTTTTTTTATATATATAATACTTCATATTTCTGTAGTATTTTACTGACTCTCTCTATGTTTATGATTTATTTAATAATTTTGTTAAAAAAATGAATATTTCTATTTATTTTCTATGACTTATAAATGAAGCACTCACAGTTAACTAGAAGTAGGTGTAGAAGTAGGTTAACTAGAAGTAGAAGTAGGTATTAATAAATACTCTAATAACTTGGTGAAAATAATGAAATAAATAAAAACTCAATTAATTATACTTGACAAAATGTCAATATTTTATAATTCATGGTATCTATATTTCTTACAAATTCATCCATTTGTCATCTAGAATAATAATATTTTTAAAATCAACTTGCTTGTATCCTTTTCGTAACTCTAGGGTCTTAAGTAGCTGCTTAGTCTGAAATCTGCCACTGGCAAAAAAAACTATTTTAATGTTATTAATATATTTGTTAGTACTCCATTGCAATACTATGTAATATGCAAAAAAAAAAAAACTGCTTGGTGTTTAAATATTTTGGTGTATTATCGTTTTAATAAATCCATTTCATTGATGAAGTTTCCAATGCATGTACTTCTATTGTTTTTATATGGATGATTAATATAAAATTCATAATGACTTGTATCGATAGTTTATATTTCCTATTTGATTATATTTTATTTTATTTCCAGAATGAATCTCTATTTGTATTAACAGAAAATCAATATAAGCAAGGTTTATAATTAGTATTTAAAAAGATTGCATTAAAAGTTTTAATATTTAATACATTGAATTTTAAATAAGCTTAATAGAAATAATATTAAAGTAATTATATTAAAATGTATGTCAATGAAATGAAAATTGGTTCATTAATCTATCTTGGCTTCCTTCTGATTTTCATATCAAAGAACTAAAGATCAATTTTGCAAGACCTGAAAGAAAATATACCCCCCAAAAAAGAGCCATTTTTTAAATATTTTTTTCAGCCTGTTTAATTAGGTTTTTGTTATTTGTGAATTACACCTGGACAGAGAAAAGATTTCTTTTTCAGTCTGCTGTTTGTTAACTCAGGGTTTCTGTTGGGAATTCCAATTAAAGTTCTTCGAGATTTGCCTACTCACCTTGCAATGGGGTTACTCAATTTTTTTTTTTTAATATTTAAAATAATTGTTGATAATGTAGAGTATCAAATACCTGTGATGCATAGCATCAACATTTTTAAAAAATAATTTTTTAATTCATTTAAAACTATTAAACTCTCTATAGAGACTATAGACCCCCCAAAAAATTTCTTTTGTTCAATAAGGTAATAATTCAGCAATCATTTCCTAATATGCAAAATAAATATTGTATAGGGTTGCTAATTATTAGTGAAACGGTCAGAAAGAAACTGATTGCAGAACTGACTCTGTAAAGATTATCAGCAAGCTTTATGACTATGCTTGACTAGCATTTCTTAGTAACAATATTACCTCCTGTCTAGTTATATGTATCGACCTTTGCGAAATAATGTGCTGCTTTCTATCCTTTCTCGAAGCGGTACAGCATAATATGACGAATATGATTATAATTATGGACATTCATTTTTATAACCTAATTGTAGAAGAATATTTTCATTCATCAATTTATAAAATATTGCAAATTTTTATTAAAATATAACAAATTAAATAAAATGCAATAATTATGCTCCAACCTAATACTTTTCATCAATAGAAAGGACTTATTATTTTAATATTTTATTTACTTAAAAAATATTATCTGTTTTGCAATCTGTTTCATAAATAGAGAGTAAGCAGATTCTTTACTGCAATTTTATTCCAATTTGTTGAACCTAGATTTTTTTTATTTGTGTTGTATGTTTTTATAAGTGTTACATTACATTATAAATTTCAGCACAAAAGAAACCACTTCATCAATAACACTATTCTTACTTAATAAATAAACATCACTGTATTATGATCATTTCTGTGCATGAGCTTTAATGTAAAAGTAATTTATACTTTTTTCTTTTAGCTTATATTTAAATGGAGTATTATATTACATTAAAGCTTTTTTTTCAATAATTTTACAAATATGAAATTTTATAAAAATATGCTAAATTTTCTCAAATTTACCTCTGGCATTTTCAGTTGAAACAGTTATCTTTTGTAATTATTTCTGTAGAAATTCAAAATTATTCAATGCAATTTTACATTTCGATAGAACTTCACTTTTGATATTTATAATAATTTATGTAATCTAGTTATCATTTACTTTCAGCATACTAATAAGTAATGAAAAATTTATCACAAGTTTTGTTCATCATATAAATTTAAAAGATCCTTATGTGCGTCGAGTGGGAATAGCTGTAATGCTGAGAAATCTTTGTTCTGAAATGAGTGAGTTTTTTTAATTTATTTCTAATATTGAACTAAGTATTTACAACTTTACTACCATTTTTAATAAAAGAATTATTGCAAGCACAACTGAACTGTAATTACTACAGTGGTTATCCTGCTGTGGTACTCTTGGGAACTTTGATTTCCTTACCAAGACATAAAATATTATATAAAGCTCAGAAAATTATAATTCCAATTGCTACTGCTTTTTGTATTAATTTGGGTCCCCCTCAGTTATGGACATGAAATCAAAATAACACCCAAAATATAAACATAAAAAGAAAATCAGAGTAGCAATGCTTTGCTTCTATTTCACCATTTAAGAAAATGTGTAGTGATTAATAAAGTGATGCTTATTTTTATGTGTATGAAAATTGTTAAATAATTTTTTATAAGCTCAAAAGCGTTTTTTATTTATGTGGATTATACATACAAAAATTAACTACTTTATAAAAATGTATTTGTTGTAATTTGGCATAAATTACAATGAAAAAATATGGATTCTCTTAGAGTGCCATATATAAAAATAGAGTGGAAACCACAGTATTTATGTTGCTTGTGAATTTACCTAATCTTATTATTAGGAATTTTTTTAATGTTGAGAGTTTGTAAAATTCAATGTGTGTATCTGTATGTTAGTTCCAGTTGGAAATTGTTCAGCTATTAATTATTAACTGAAGCAGGCTGCAATTATTATTTCTTAATTAGCAAAAAAATTGTATTTATTCTTTAATTAATGAGAAAAAAATAAATTTAGTTCAATTAAATGCTCTAAGTAAATTTGCCTACTAACTGCAATTTCATTTATCTGAAATGCTTATTTCTGCATCACTGTAACTTAAGATTTGAAAATGCGAGAAGGGAGGTAAGAGGATTGAATGAAAGTATATTTCTTTAATTACTGAAAAAATAAGCAACTTTCAAAAAATTTATTTAAAAATATTATGGAAACTACATAAGTAAAAGCGAAAAGTTGTAAATTGCTTATATTTTATAAAATTCCAAATTATTTGAAAGATTTCTTTCACATTTTATTCTAAAAATGAAAGTGTATGGAAGTTTTTAGAAGATCTTCCAAAATAATTAATCTTTTGATCTAGTTGTTATCAATAAGAGATTTATCAAGTCCAGTAATCAATTTGCATTCCAGCAAATTGATTAATGGACCAGCATATGTTTAGTTTTACTCGCAATTAATTAGCAGATTTTTATTATTATGATTAAAAAAATGTCGGTAGAAAAGTTAAAATTGTCTTCAGTGTTTTCATTCTTATTGTATGACAATATTATAAATATTTAATTATTTGCCATTTACTAAGCATTTGCATCTTAAATAAATTTTAATTAAAATTTATATCTTCAAAAACTATTAATAACTTATGGAGAAAATTAACTTTCAAATTATTGAAGATAATATGGATGATATATAAAAATACTTTCACATGAGCAATACCTGTTGTACTAACTTGTAAATAATAAAATGTTATATTAATTAAATAGTATATATACCTTGCATGTGGCTACAAAATATTAAAAATAGCAAATGAATGTAAAAGAAAATAAATCAACCTCTGAATCTAGCATACCTAAAAGGAAAAAAGAAAAAAAAATCTTAAGTGTAATAGTTTAAGCTTCCTTCTGACAAGCAATTGCTGGTTTATCAAATTAAATGTTTTGTGTCAATTTTCTTTTCTCTTTTATTAATCTGTTTTTAATTTATGTGCATATAATGAATAGATATTTTATTGTTTTTTTAGGTGTTCATAAATTACTCATTGAAAAGGATGTTCTTTCTATTTTATTACTACCACTTATGGGCCCAGAAGAATATGAAGAGGAACACATGGAAAAGCTACCATTAGACTGCCAGTATTTAGAGAGCTCTAAAGAAAGAGAGTCTGTTCCTCAAATCCGTAGGGCTTTAGTTCAAGCTTTATCATTGGTAAGCTCAAACACATACAATAATAAAAATACCAACTTTTCTTATTGCATATTAAAGAAAAAATTTCAAAAATTGTCAAAGATTCCTGTGAATAATTGTTTTGGTAGTAAAAAACATGCACAATAATTGGTCCATTTAAAAGTTTGAGTTCTTGTGCCTCAGAATATTGGAAAGCCCAAGTTTCTATTTCGAAGATAAAAAATACCCCCCCCCCCCCCGTCCCTGAAATCATAATAACAATCCTCATTCTTAAGATATACAAAAATGGACCCCAATTTACCTTTTATTAACAAATGTATCCTCGGGCATCCTTTGAGAGTTTCCAAAAAGTATCCTTGTTCCCAAACCCAATTGTAAGTGTTTCTAATGAACAAAGCATGCAGTGCACCTAACAATAGGGCAATGAAATTTTGCAGTGGTATCTAGGTTTCTCTGGCACCCATTGTAGTTTCATTAAAATGATTTTTTGGATCATTTGGTATTGAAAGAGTTAATTAGCAAACTGTTTGTCATTTAATTTTTTTCATTAACATACATTTTTCTTTTTACTTATTAAATTGTATATGCTCTTGATGTATATTTTATGAATAAATTACTCTGAAAACAAATCTTATTGAATTTATCGAAAATAGGGTTTAGGCTGAGAAAGAAATTTCTATAAGGGAAAAAAAATCAGCTGATTCATCTCTAAAAGATCTTTGATTGTCATTGATATCAGACTTATTGCATTTAAATTTAAGGAAATTGCAAGCCAATTTGGAACAAGGCTGTGTGTATGACAAACAATTATCTTAGCACTATTTTTCTGCTTGAAAATAATCTGCAGTTCATCTTACAAGAACTGCCTAAAAAGTATCCAACCTTTGACCAGGAAAAATATATTATGTAGATGATGAAATTGGTTCAAAGAAGAATGTCTTCATACAGCCCACCATTCCTTCCACTTCTGAAAACACTCCTGGAAGGCGTTTTTTTTTTGGAATTGTGTTCATCTCTGTTGTCGCATTCTACGTTATCTCTTCTCTACTCTCAAAACAGGATCCTAACACTGCTGAACGCTCCTGGAAGGCTTCTTTTGGAATGGTGTTTGTCTCAATTGTCACATTCTACATTATTTCTTCTCAATTCTCAAAATGAGATTCCTGTCAATGGTATCATTTATTTCAGAAACAACCATAAGTCGCAAGTAGCTATGTCTGGAGAGTAGGGTGGTTGGGGGACTACTGGAATTTCACATTTCACCAAGAAAGTCTGTATCAAATGTGACGAATGAGCCGGAACACTGTCATGATAGAATTGCCAGTTTTTCATCATTCAGCAGTCTGGTCTTTTGCGCCGAATTACATTTCTGTGTTGGCGTAGAAATTGTTGATAGTATTCTTTTGTCACTGTTTGTATTTCCAGTGCATATTTGGGGTCATCTTTACAGATGTGCTGTCATTTTTGAATCAGTTAAACCACTCTTTCAATTGTGTTACCCCCATAGCATCGTCTTCAAATACTTGTTGAATCTTACGAATTGTTTAACTTAGAAAATCACTAAGCTTTTGGCAAAATTTGATGCGATATCTTTCCTCAACTTGTTTAATCATCTTGAAAGAAATCGAAAAACCGATGAACACTTATAATAAGACCTTACTCAGCAGGCAGTGACTGGCACATTCGAATGCTGAGAAAAAATTGAAGCATGCACATTCTTTTATCTTCTTCCACTGTGCACAGTGGCACTGCTCTAGCATCATATGCAGAAAAATTAAAGGATGGATACTTTTTAGACAATCCTCAAATTTATTTTTAAAAATTTTAATCTTTCATGTTTTTATATTAATAAAATTAAATTACCAATTATTTTTTTTTTAATTTTAGCTATGTTATACAGAAGATGGATGGAATTACCTGATAATCCATTCAGTATATTTTGTTATAAGAGATCTTCATAAATGGGAGACAGATCCAACTACAAAGGAAGCAATTGAAACTTTGGTAGGCTTTCTGCTTGTTGAACAATATGGTGAAGTAAATACTGCAGCTGGAGGAAGTGGAATTTTGACTCCATCTGTAACTGAAATTGTTAATGATCTCCCTGATTTTATTGTTATGTAAATATTAAAAAGCTATTTTTTTTTATCTTTCTGTGCTTTATTACAGTACTATCTTTGCTAATAACATTTTATTTAACTGATGCTATAATCAGATTTTGTCATGTTCCACATGAACAGGATCAAATAGATATTTGATTCTAAATTCTTGAGATTATTGATAAGGTTAAATGCACTAAAAGAAAAACCTTTTCAAACAGGCAAATTCTCTAATGGATTTATCTAATAACTGTTTTGCCTAGATATTTTAGGAACCACATTCTACTTTTAACATGTTTACGCCAATTTCTTTCTTCGATAGCCAGGAAGCCACTCAATCCATTCATCTCATTTTGGGTCTACCTCTTTTCTTACTTGTTAGAGGTTTATATAAAAGAATTTTTTTTTTT
>JAPMOR010066526.1:310404-359603 GCA_026543865.1 Argiope aurantia
TATAATATCTGGCTTTCTATAGATTATATATTTTTAATACCTTTATAAATTAAATTTAAAAATTATTCAAAACTTAAAATCCAAATATATGTTCAAAAACAAATGCAAAATTTTATTTAATTTGAAAATCATTTTATAGCTTTTTTCCAATATTTTAATTTTTTTAATTAAGATTTTACAATCAAATTCAGATATTAGTTAAGATATTATTATTGTCATTAAAAAATGCATTAATTTAAATTTGAAACTTAGTGCAGATATGCTTAATTCGAATAATGCCATTGTTTTCCAGGCATTTTTTTTGTTGTTGTTGTTTGTTTGTTTATATTTTATACTGATTTTTACAAGTCTAAATTTTGTAATGCATTTCCAAAACTTACTTGCATATATACATTTTAAAGCATAGAAATGAATTTTGCTATAAAATTTGATTTTAATGAAAACAATTTTTTTTTTAAATCTTTGATCTAATTATTGTTTGAAACTCCAAATCTTAATTGATTCTAATAAAGTTTTTAACATTTTTACTTTTGAAATTGGTATTTTTTTATCTTTGCATTATTGCCGGTTTCATACAAGAGCACGGAATCTGCAACCCAATATTGAAGAATTCTTATTAAATTAACTTGAAATTAAAATGCAACTTCTTTTCATAAAGAATACATATATCTTATTGCAAGATAATGCACTATTAACAAGTAAATATAACTGAGATTTGAAGAGTAATTGTTCCATGAAAAAAAAAACTTATCTATTATATAAATTTTGTGTTCCAGGTGTAAACGAATATAAAAGCAGCAGTGTAAAATCAAAATTTTCAGTAGTGTATTGTACTTAAAAAATTTAATATATGTGTATAAAGCTAAATGTGATCTCATGCAACCTGGAATCTTTAAAGATAGTCAGATTTACAGTATGAAGGCTTAATCGTCAGCAATAAGATTCTTTCTACACATATAACATATGTTATACACTTGATCTATAATGGATTTTTTTTTTTTTTTTTGCATAAATGGTAACAATACATGTGAAATGTAGCTTTATGTAAATGCTCTTTTCGCGAACAGTCCCCTTCCTCGCCACCTTAAGGGGTACACTGGGAAAAAAATCAACCTCACCTAAAGTGGTGACCATTAGTGGCTCTTAGAAATTCCAACTCCTTTCAAAACTAATTTGAATGGTCAATCGGTCTTGATCGAATTTACCATAAATATCGAACTATCATGACTGTCGAAAATCAGTTATTGCTATATTTTACAAGGCATTGTTTTGTATATCAATAGAAAGTATATTAGAATTTTAAAAAACTTTTTAATCCGCATAAAACAATAAAAATTAACAATTAATTAATTAACAATTAAAAAACAATAAAAATTAATTATTGAAATCTCTCTTCTGGAGGAAGTTTTTCATACTAAGATTTTAATATTTTGCTTTAAAGGATTGTTTGATAGAAAACAAAGCAGAAAATTATATAAAAAATATTTTATACTGTAAAATGTGACTTATGTATATAAAATACATATTATAACAAAAATGATTCAAACGAACTTTTAATGAAATTTTATTGAAAACAAAATTGATTACAAAGAATATGCCTCATTGCATTTCAATTTAGTACATTTGAAACAACTTTAAGTAAAATACCATTGATTCTACATATTCATTTAGCAATGAACCAAGTTTAACACAATCTTCGATAACTTACATTCGATCATTACATATTTCTAAAGAAATCAATGATTTATCATCAGTAAACATAACTTTGTAATCATCATTTTTTAAAAGTTAAATAGTTAAAATTGACTGCAAGGTTTCTGGATTAACTTATTCTAAACTATATACATGAAATCAAATCCTTCAAAGAGAATTATAGTTACAGAGTTTAATTCCCAACTTAATTATAATCTTTAAAATTTAGATTCTTTTTTTTATGAAAGTTGATCTTAACAATAAATAAAATCTTACTCAATGGAAATTTCCTCTCATCAACTTAAAAACCTTCCTTATTGAGGGTGTATTATAGAATGTTTGTTTCAATACATATCCTTAAATTCTAACCATTTGATTTTCTTTTTATATCTATCAATAAATCCAAAAACAATTTGAAATTATATATTTTTAAGAAAACCATTCTCAGAATTCTATTGCATCAGCTAAAAGAACATTGAAGATTAATAAACGGCCTAGAGAGCTTTACTCTCTCCGTAAAAAAGTAAGAGATGAAAAATAATTTTAAAAAATACTTTCAGGCTTGAATTTTGCATTTTTTTTTTTTTTCAATCATTGGAAAAATTTCATAAAATTTCGAAGTAAAATGAGATTTTATCTTTTAATCTTTATAAAAGTGAGATATTAGGTTGCCCATGATATCAAGTTTTTTTTTAAAGGAAATAATATAACAGCATGTGTTGTGACTTTAATATATTCATAAAAATATTAATCTCTTTCAAATTACTTTACTAAATTTAGAGATAATGATTTTGTTTTAACCATTAACATGATTATAATTCAACTCCAAAATTTGTACTAACAGGATTCTACACTTTAGACTAGAAACTACTCAGACTAGAAGACCACAAATTTTTGGACTTCATAATGATTACACCGGGGCTCATATGATCTAGACTAGACGAGAAAGAGAAAAAAGTGATATATGCTTGGTCTGCTAAATCTTTGAACACTGAAATCGATTGCACTGTAATCAACACTGCAGAATAGAATATAATTATGTTTATTTATTTAACCTTTGTTGTATCCACTTATGTAAAAGCATAAGCACTCATAAACCACTAACAAACTATTTGGAATATCAGCTTTTTAGATCCCCATTATTGAGTTTCAATGGAATTGGAACAGAGCAAAATTATTTGAACAGGCAAATTATTTGGATCATTCTAAATTATCAAAATTTTATTTTGCATGTCTCACAATTGAAGCAACCCAATCTGTTTTCCAGTAAACTTGTTTTGATTTAAAAAGAAAGAAGAAAAAATACTTTTAACTGTATTTTATGCAAAAACTTGTATAAAAAAAATAGTTGCCGATGAAAAGACAAAGCAGCAGTGAAAGTCAGTTTTGTGAATCAATACATTGATTAAGAAGGAGAAGTGAACATTAAATAACGTAGCTTTAAAATAGGGTATATACTTTTTTTTCAATATAATACTTTCATTCAAACATTTTTACAAATATTTTTTTAAATTATGATACTGGATAAGTAAGATTGAAACAAAATGGAAAGGGTGATTCTGCTCCAAACATATCTTAAATTGGATTTTTTTTTTTAATTTTCTGAAATGTAGTCATTTTTTTTTTTCCTTTGATTTATTTTCTCTAAAACAAAATTTTTCAGATTAACCATATGGAGGTCACTATTAAAAAAATATCAAATATTCCTCAATATTGATAATTTAGATGATATGCAGACTATGAAATATATTTCAATATTTTTAAATTAAACTGCATGTAAGAGGAAATTTATTGAATAGCTAGATAACTCATCAAAGAAGAAAATTTACTAATAGAAAAATAATTATATTCCATGAGCATGCTCTTCCTATAAAACATTTTTCATCTTCGATATTTGGAAATACTTATATTAGTTTATATTTTGAATTCAGGGGCCATTGTATGTATCAAAATGTATTTGCTGATTATATAGATTTTTCAAATGTTAAGGACTAAAAATTTAAACACCAAAAAAAACCATAAAACAAAATATTTTTTTTAAAAAATTCCCGAAAAAAACCTAAAAGAATAAGCAACAAGTGAATAACGAATTAATTTATTAGAAAGAAAAGTTTATTTTGTTAAAGAAATCACTTAATATTATTTGTTTATATGCATACCCAAATATGTATATTATTCAAGCGTGTATCTTCATTTATATCCTAAGTTATATGAGATTATATTGATTATATTATTTAAATTTTTGAAATCAGATCACAATCACATTAGATATATACAAATAGAAACAACCTAAATTTAGTCCAAAATTCCTAATCCAAATAAAAATTGCACAGTAAAATGCCTTGTGAATATCCTTTCAATTATGGTATTATAGGAAATATTAATTTCAAACAACGTAATTCAGATATTATATTCAAATATTATTCTTAAAAAAAATTGCAGTTATAATATTAAATTATAAAAATTATATTATAAATATAAATAAAAATTATAAATATTAATATTATTAAAAAAATTTTAATGAATTGTAGATGTAAAGAATCAAAATTAGAAATACATTAATTTATAGAAATAATATGAAAATATATCATCATTACACAACAATCTAATTCATTGATTATGTGAGAATAAGTGATTATGAATCGAAGACACATTTGATTTTCAGGCATTATATCCATATCAAAAATATCACAAATATAAAGGATAAATATCATAACCATCACAAAAGTATCACTAGTATATATCACATACCAATTTTAACAGTGAAGATATAATTATAGGAATATGGCATTAATATTCCTATAAATACTTGCATGTTCATTATGAAAGACAGTAAACAAAACCAAAGCTCTAAAATTATTCTAACCACTTTATATTAAGTGTTCCTTATTTGGCCCATTTTGATTTTCAACAGAAGAATAAAGAGAAAAATATTTATAAAAATATACATAAAGAAACAACACAAAATAAACATGAAAAAACTGATAGAAATAAACATGCATAAAAATGTACATAAGTAATCAACACATTTGAAATAAAAAGTGAATGGAATACATTAAGTTTTCTCAAACACATATGGTAAACATGTAGCTTCACCATATTCACATTGTTCCCAATTTTGGAAAAGGAAAACATAAATTATAATGTAATAAAACAGAACATTCTTTCAAGCAATCTGAATATTTGCTTGAAAATTTAGATATATTTTAACAAGATGAGTATTTTAACATATGAAGACTGAATTAAATTTCATATGTGTAAATTTGCTCAATATATTATTATTTCTATAATCTATTAAAAATTCTTAATATAACATATTCTATCTTCTGCAACCCCTCAACATTTTAAAATATTTTTTTAAAAGTATATAAATAGAAAATTACTCTTTGAGAAATGAATATCAAATCTACTTTTATTCATCAACATATTTACTCCCAGAATCTTCATTTTCAGACCATAAGCATGAGAGTAAACTATATGTACTTTGTTATTTTTTAAAGATTGTAAAATAAACAATTGATCTTATAATATATGTTATCAGTTTTAATTATATTTGCTTATGTAATTAAATGTACTAAATTAATTTGGAAGGTTTTTTCATTTGAAGATATAATTCTTTTGTTTGTAATTTTGCATTTTATTTCATTTTTGTATTTGATAATTCATTTTTATATTTAATAATTTTATATTTGATATGTCTTAAAATGCTTTGCATATATTTAACATAAAATTTAAAAAATTAAACTAATATGAGAATATTAATGTACCCAAAAGAAATTGATTGATGAAAGGTGTGTAATTTATTAGTAACTTTAAATTCATCATACTAGTTTGTAATATTACATTTGTGGATAATTTTCATTGATAAAGCTCATTTAAGATTCCTGTAGCTACATATAATTCCAAATCTGAATAATAATCATGTGATAGCAAATGTAAAAGTATAAAAGGAGATATTTTTGAAGTGTAATATATAATTATTAATATGTTCATATAATTCTAAATTCATGCATTTGACTAGCTGATACTGCATGACAATGATTTATGCACATAAAAGTTAACTTTAGAGTATATCTATATTATAATAAATATCATATCTTCTTCAGTTGGATTATAACAAGTTTATATGTAATGTATTGTTAATTTTCTCTCTTAATTTATAAATATTTAAATACTTTAATGTGTATAGAGAAGGTTCATTACTTCTTCATGAGATTCTACATTTATGGAATTGTCTATGAAAGATCTCAAAGCAACAATTTACTGAATATATGCATTAAATAATTTCTGAACATTTACTATAATTCAATTATGCTAAAATAGTTAAAATTATTTACCAGCAGTTTATTGGTTCAATTATTATATATCATAATTATATGATATATAATAATATTATTAATACATAATAATGAATAAGTAAATGAAAAAAATCATAATTCATTCAATAATTTTAAAAAGAAAAGAATATGGATATGTACAATTTACACTTTCTAAGATTATGACAAATTGAAATATTACAAAAAGTTATTTCTTTAAATGACTGTTAATAAAAGGCCATCTATAAATACAATAATAGGATAGAAGATTAACAAATTCAATTTGTTTTTACATTTGCAAGGCAATAATAATTTTCTAGTATATAAATAATATACTTCTGGAATTATATGTAGCATAGATATGCAAACCCTGAACTAACAGAAAAATATTTTCAAGAATTTCTCATGTTTAACATTTTATATAATAAAATTAACTTTTTATTTGAATAGCATTGAAAATTGCATCCTTAGTATTGCTTTAACTCCTTTTTGACCTTATCATCTTTTCTACATTTTCATAGAAAATTTTCATTCCATAAGCTATTTAAGAAATTAATAAAGGAGAAATACATTACTTTTTACTCATATTTTCTGTGTTCTAGATCATACTGATCTAGTAATTTCTTGATATAGCATAATTTTCCATACAAATAGAAGGATTCTTTGCGCTTATTTTTATATTCAAAACTATTAGCTGCTTCATACTCTTCCTGGATTTTTTTCACAAGTCTCTGAAAATTTGGGGGAAAAAAAATACTTATTAAAATTATTTTTTTTAGAAAAGAAAGAAATATAAGAATTTAAAAGAAATTTTTCAACTAACTATATTAACTAGTCCTCAATCAAACAAAAATAATCAAAATTGTTAGTATTAATAATTAGAAATATGCTATCATTTTCACATGTAATTTAGAAATCAACTCCTAAAAATAAACTGAAATGCAAAATTTTGGAGATATTCTCAGTGTTTGTTCCAAAACAAATTATTTTTTATGCACCTGTTATTAAAAAAGCTTTAAAAATTTCCAAGTTCATTAGTAAAAAATCAAAAGGAAGAATGAACACATTATCATGAAAACATACTGTTACAGAACTGCAATACTATTATCTGTATAATTTATCTTATAGTATGGAAGATAATTTTAGACATGTATCAAGAGATGCATAATAGATCGCAAATAAAAAAAACGAAGGTTCTTGAAAGTACACGAATTTTGAAGGTATCTCTATTAGAAGCCAAGGCTTTCTAGAGGCTTTCATGGAAGTTATATAAGAAGGAGGTGTACACATATTAGGTAATAATCAAGTTAATTCTCTCTTTAGAGTGTTGATCTCTATCAAATTCTCTCTTAGTGCTTTCTGCTGTTGCAGTTATTTAATGACGGTTTCCTGTTTGTGTGTTATTGATTTCTTAAATATTTTGGCTTAAACCATGCATGTTTTGGCTATGTTTTTCTACAAACTTTCGGTGTATGTTCTTATCGAATGACGCGTCATTATTCGTAATCGAGCCTGTTTTACTTCTCATTCACTGGATGAATTTTCCATAACAATATATGACATAAAAATTGATTAAGAAATTGTTTAAATAAATAAACGTTCAGCTACATAAATAATTTAATAAAATTTGATGAAATAAATAAACAAAGATCTGACTTTTAATATAATATAGGAAACAAATAATTAAACTTTTGTTCATTTACTCAAGGATTCTTAAGCTTTTAGTTTTAATCAGAGCAATATCTTAGTAATAATTTTAAAATACTAAATGATGCTATTTTAAATCTAGAAAAAGAATATGTAAACAAATGAGAAAAAAATTGTGTAATAATTTACTTAACATGCAATACTTTTTCTCTTAACAATATTTTTATTTACATTGTTATTTTATTATAAACATTTCCCTTTAGAAATGAGCTATTTATAATGTTGGATATAAAAGAATTTCTATCAAAAAGTGTTTAAAATGAAATGAACAAAAAATATTAATTCAGTAAAATTAAAATAAATTACTTGATATTCAGCTGATCCTTTTTCACATTCTTCAAGTTGCTTTTGTAAAGCTACAAAACTGTTACGAACTGCTGAAATCTGTATCCATAACTTGTTGTATGCATGAACATCATCATTATAAACAGTTATATAATGAAGCCTTTGTTTTTCGGATATGATTTTATCATATTGCCTAATGGAAGAAAAAATAATTTAACAGATAATTTTAAAGATAAATAAATTGCCAAAGGCAGCCTTATTAAAATTCTGGAAGTAACATATATAATCAATAAATTAAAACTGAATCTTCAATATCCTCGAAAAAAATTCGTTTCATATAAATTTTAATTAACAAGAATAAATATTACAACCCACAGATTCCTAAAGTTTCACCATATTCATTCATTTTATTCTTAACAAATGGCCCAGTCACATATGTTTTTGCCTAGCTTCATTTTTTACATATTTCAATAATGCTTCTGATCCCATTTAGTATTTTCAAAAGTTTTAATAATCCAAAAAAGGTTTTTCATAATTCTTGGTATTGTGTATTATTAGTATAGATATTTTTGGTATTAGTATTTTTTTCTACGTTTTTATCTTTCATCCCATTTTCTGTATCTTTTATAAAATTAAATATTTTTTTCCCCCACTTAAAGAGTTCCATTTAGTACAACACTATTAAAAATGTGAAACTGGATTGAATTTGTAAAACCAAAGTTACGAATTATACGACTCTCCAGCAAGATTTCATCAGTTTTTATATAAAGAACTTCCATTATCCGAGAATTTCTATTTCAGCAAAAAACAATGTAACAATTATTTTTTTTTTTAATTTTAATTAATATTTCTTTTTTTTTTATCAAAATAGATTTTGCCGAAAATTTTATTCTGTATATTGAAAGTTTATTTGATGCATAGAAAACATTTTCTATTTAAACTTCAAGATTTCAGAAGAGAAAAAAAAATTAGGAACATAGAACTTTTGATATTTGGAGGTTGGATGTATGCATATTTCATTGTAATTAGTTTTTTCCTCTATTTTTTTAAAAAAATATTTAATATTCTTAAAACATATTAAGATATTACACACATATCCTATAACATTTTCAAAAATAAGCTATTTTCACCAATAAACTACAAAATGTGAATTTCTATTTATGAAGTATTTTGTAAGAAACAGAAGGACAGTATCATGAATAATGGCATATAAAAGAAGGGGAAAAAATTGAAAAATTCATTTTACATAATACACAACAAGATATTAAATTTTAATCATATCAAATTGATCACTTTCATAATGTATGTAGCGGCTCACCACTAGCGCGGAAAAAATGTCAACTCGGCGAGAAGAGGAAACCGGTTCCAGAGGAGTGAGGGGAAGAACACGACCTTCTACCCGTCACTTAGTCTTGGGAAAGCGAGCGGTGTGCGACTTCCCTCATCCCGATATTGGTGACCTTTGGACTTGAACGAACCATACGCGTCTTGTGAAAATCCATCACCATCAGAACGGTTTTAACAGAAAAGTGACTCAAGTTTTGTGTAGCGATATCCTTGAACAGTGCTCGTACAAAATTCCTTGTTATTTTTATTGCTGGTCGTGATTAATTATGCAAAACGAAGTAAGTGGAAATCCGGAACTGTGGCTCAAGCAAATGGAGAGCTAATTCATTCTCATCGGTGCAACTACTAAAATTACGAAATTTCACCATATTGTGTCGATTTTGCAACCGGAAGAATCGTCGTCGGCGACATTAGGCAAGATCCGCCGGCAGAAAGGCCCTACGAAGTGCTGCCGGGGAGATTGTGTTCTCAGTACGCTCAAAGTGAAGAGCAAAAGTTAAAGGATGTCTTTTCCAGCATGCAGCTCGGGAATAGAAAATCGTCCCGATTGTTGGTAGAAATGAAAAATAATGCCGGAAATAAGTTCACGTTCCGGAGACAGCCGTTGCTACGCCCTTTGAACTTTGTGGGTTTCTATACATGCCGTTTGGACATTCCAATGCTGCTGCCAAGTTACAAAGGTTTATTCATCATGTCTTAAGTGGTATGGACTTTTGTGTGCCCTATTTCGACGACATCCTGGTGGCATCAGAAAGCAACAGTCAGCATTTGGAACACCTTAAGAAAGTATTCCTGCACTTGGAGGAGTGCGGCTAAATGTTTCCAAGTGTATCCTGGGGAATTCATCTGTGAAATTTCTGGGCCGCATTGTCAGATGGCATTATCCCACTCCCAGAAAAGGTATCAGCTATTACTGAGTTCCCTGAACCAAGTACGGAGAAAGGGTCCGGAGATTCCTGGCTCTCATTAATTTCTATAAGCGTTTCGTGCCACATGCAGCTAGAACGCAGGCAGTTCTGAATACCTACTTAAAGGAAGCCAAGAAGAATGACAGTACACCCATCCTCTGGACGATGACAGCCAGACGTGCATTTGAAAGGTGTAAAAGGGACTTAGCGGAGGCTACGGTTTGTTCCCCCTTCTGCTAATGCCAAGCTCGCTATAGTAGTGGATGCCTCAGACAATGCTGCTCTCAAACTACTGGTGGCAATCCCTTGCATTTTATTCCAAATCACTTTCTCCTGCCCAACAGAAATACAGTGCGTACGACCGAGAGCTTCTGGCAGACTACGTGCCCATTAAATATTTTTTTCACTTGATGGAAGGGCAAAGTTTTATCCTACTTACCGACCACAAACCGCTGGCGTTTGCCTGTCGGCAAAAGGAAGACAAATGCTCATCTCGACAGCTGAGGCAACTAGATTTCATTGGTCAGTTCACAACTGACGTCCGTCACTTAAAAGGAGCTGACAATGTGGTTGCAGATACGCTTTCAAGAATAAACATCTCTACAATTGGAATACCAACTGCAATTGATTTCCAAAAGATGACTGAGGAGCAACAAACTGATCCCGAGTTGCAAGAGATTTTGTCTTCAAACGCAACTTCAAAGGTACTGCAACCTCTTTCTATAGGCGAGCCTCCAGTAACCTGGCATTGTGATGTGCCTCATGCTCGTATCCGCCCATTTGTACCAGTGAACTTTAGGCGTGAGATTTTTAGACAACTACATGCACTTTCACATCCAGCATAAGTAAAGTATAAGTATACGAGCATAAGTAAAGATGATCAGCGAAAGATATGTTTGGCCTTCCATGAGCCGACATGATACAGTGTCACGGCATACTAGAAGCAAACTTGGTGATTTTGTACCTCCTAGTGCTAGGTTTGAGCATTCACATTGATATAGTGGAACCTCTTCCCCTTTCTGAAAGCTTTAGATATTGCCTTACCTGCGCCGATCGCTTCTCTAACTGGCCAGAGGCATTCCCTTTGGTGGATATATCGGCTAACACGATAGAGACAGCTTTTTACTCGGGATGGATAACCCGATTTGGATCACCACTCGGGTTAACAACGGGCCAAGGTACGCAATTTATTCTGCACTTTTTTAAGCCCTAATCAAGTTCCTGGGTACTGCTCGGCAGCGCACAACACCATACCATCCAGCTGCGAATGGACAAGTCGAAAGATTCCACCGGCAACTAAAAACAGCCATCATGGCACATGGAAAAGTACAATGGTCCTTAGCATTGCCGGTAATCCTTTTGGGATAGAGAGCAACATGGAAGGATGATCTGGAAGTAAAAACTGATGAGATGTTGTATGGTGCTACCATTCGACTTCCAGGGAAATTTTTAAGCCCAACAGTGGGCAGTCCCGATCCATCTACCTTTGTGGGAAAACTGAGAGAGGTAATGCAGCGACTACTGCCTCCTAAACCGCAACTCCACGGTCCGCAGACAGTGTTTGTGAGCAAGGATCTTGGGTCGTGCACTCATGTGTTCCTCCGAACGGATGCGTTCATGAAAATCCTCCAACTTCCTTATGAGGGTTCGTTTCTGGTTCTCCATAGGACCGAGAAAAGCTTCAAAATCGACAAACATGGAAAAGGACTCACGGTGAATATTGACTGTGTGAAATCTGGTTATGTTTTGCACTATTGCGACAACACTCGATATCTGGCATCAGAGTCCTCGCTCAGCAATGTACAGCAGCAAAGACGCCAGAGAGAGTTTCCCGGCCAGAGACTATAACTCGCTCCGGATAGCGTGTTCGGTTCAATAGTCGGTACTCCTAAAATCTATCTGTCGCTGGTGGAGGGCTCCTATAGCGGCTCACCACTAGCACAGAAATAATGTCAACGCGGCGAGAAGAGAAAATCAATTCCAGCGGAGAGAAAGGGAAGAACACGACCCTTCACTTGGTTTGGGGAAAGCGAGAGGTGAGTGACTTCCCTCATCCTGATATGTAATTCTTTGCAACGACTACTGAATTTTTAAAGATTTAATTTGGATTACATAAATTTCCTTTTTTAAAGCTGCTTGAAAGATACTAGTATATTATGTTTATAGCCAAAAACCTGACATATCTAAGCAATAACTCACATATTTTAATTCCAAAGAATTTTTTTTTTGCTAAATACAAAGTAGTGCTAATACATTTATTATAAAATATTCAAAATAGTTCTAGAGCCAGCATCATTAAAAAAAAATTTCAAATCACATCAGCAAGGAATATTTGGCACTTACAGAATTAACATGCACCAATAATTTTAGGTATATGGTAAAAATTAGAATCACGTATTAACTCTTTTTTACTTTCTCATGTACGAAGTATAGAGAAAGTATTGTAATCAAAAAATTTGCTTTTAAGATTTTAACTTATTTTTGCATTTCAGACCACCCTGAGTTTGAAATACATATATTTATTTATTGGCATTATTCCTGTCTATTTGTTTATCTGTCTATGAACATGATAACTAAAATATCTTGAGCTAAAAGTGTGAAAATTTAAACCAAATTTGTAGATTTCTATCAAATTTTGAATGAAAACCTTTCACAGGAAGTCTGTTTGATTGCAAGTGAATTCAATACCTGCAAAATGTAAAGAATTAGATTGATAGAATTTGGTAGGCAGGTTTAGCATCTAAAATGTAGATTCTTAACAAATTTTGATGCAAATCTCTTAAAGGTTGGCTGTTTTCAGTCTGTACTATCGCAATACCTCACGAAAGTAATAAATCAATGAAATTTTGTATGCCATTTGGTGACTACAGCTGTAGTTCCAAGTCAATATTTGTATGATGGATTCAATAAAAATACTAAATTCATGGCTAAGATCTATATTTGGTATTCAGGGAATAAGACCTAAATTGAAGAATATGCAAGAAAGTTTTGAGAAGATCACTCATGCAAATTATTTTCATTTCTTAAGTTTGGAATTTATTTTGTTGTCTCTTAATTTAAATGGAACTAATGGAATTAATTTAAAGCATGTGGGGTAAAAACTGAAATCAAGCATTAAATCTTTTTTTAAGTAATTACTGCAAATAACACAAGATGAATGCAGGCATTTTCAGCAGCAGCAAGTATCATTACATTATTCTTTTTAATGTGATAAAGAATAGCAAAATTTTTTAATCACATTTCTAATTCATTATTAGGCAGAATTTAAATATTTGAAGGTGGAAAAGTAAATCCTTACCTTTTAAAGTATTTTGCATTCCACTCTAACTCTTTTTCAGAATCATCTGAAAGTGTTTCAGTTTCTTCAGAAGCATATTTTGTAGCATCAGAAGTTTGATGGCAAGCTGCATCTTGATTGCTTGACAGCAAGTGAGATTCAGTTATAGATGAAGATGATTTTAAGTGACCGTGCATCAAAGAGGATTTCATTGTAGATATTTTAACAGCGTCGTATGATTTTTTCAATGATCTAGGAGAATGGGCAGAAGAAATTTGACTGTTGTTTTTGAATTTGTATTGAAATGATTCTTTTGGTGGCTTAACTGATTTATCACTCTTTATTTTAAACACAAGCTTGAGACCTTCTTTCTTTTCACATTCTAAATTGGAAGATTTAAAAGGATCGCAATTGGAATCTCCATTTAAATTTGAGCATAATGTAGAAAAATTCAGGTTGTCAGCTTTCGTTTCATATTCTCTGTTATTAGAAGAAATAGGATTATTTTCGTGAAACTTTTTGCTAATCCTTTCTTGTTTAAAAGATGAAGCTGGTGTTTTCTGAAGAGAATTTTGCTTTTCAATTTTTAGACTAGTAGAAGGAACTAAAGAACTGAGGTTGGAGTCTTCAGTTCTTGCCATTTTGGAATCACTTTCCCTTTTCAATTTTTGATCATAAATGATCCCTTCAAAATTTGGCAAATCAATATATTGGTGGCCATCTTTTTTTAATCCATCAGAAGAAGGCTCTTTGGGACTTCGTCTGGAATCTTTGCTTACATATCCAGAAGATTGGGTTGTGGGTGAATTTAGATCTATTCTTTTCCTTCTGTACTCTGGACTAAATAACTTGGTTGCTTGAGATACTTGATTAAAATTGGTATTTTTATAATCCTTGTTCTGCGACTCTATGAAAGAATTATGTTTTTCAGTCTCTTGCATCAGCAAAGCTTTTGTGCTAAGAAAATTCAGACCTTTAAATGCATTATCAGGATTTTCATGCTGATTAGATTCTTGAGAGTATAAACCTTTAAATGAAAAAAAAAAGTAATTACATTTTCATGTCACTTATATAAAATTTAAATTGTTAATGCAATACTTTATATATGTATGACTTATCTGCTCATGCTACAAAATATTTGTTTCCATTAAATTAGATAATGTAATGATCAGTGAAAAATGCATGTGTGCATAAAAGTGATTGAATTTAAGCACTTTAGAACATTTATTATCATTATAATTTTAGCAATAAAAATAAATAAAACTTCATTTACAAAATAACTTTAAAAAAATATTACTTTTTGATTGACCATTCAAACGTGATATTCTCTGCTTCTTTAAAGATGGGTAAATATTTGCACAGTTGTCATTTGGCAAACATTTCTGGAATGAAAAAAGGTTTGAATTTAAGAGGTCATCATAATAAAAGTTTTGTGAAAATAAAAAGTTTTTTTATGCTTTATAAAGGCTGCTTATTCTATTATTTAATAAAATAGAAATACTGAAAATAAACACATGCAATATTCTTACTTTTGGAAATGTACTTGGTTGATTATCTAAATGGATTTTCTTCAAAAAATGCTGGTGCTTATTTCTGAAAAAAAATTATAGATATTGTTTAAATCATTAAAATTTTAACCACTACAACTAACTAGCACCTAACCTACTCTTGCACCTTAATATCAGAAACTACTCAATTTAAAAAGGATAAATTTAAATTTCTTAAATTTGGTATTACATAAAAAATATCAAAAGTAAATATAACATCATTGAAGCATTTTTCAATTCAAAATTAAAGCATACTGAATAGAGTTCTAATAATATTTAATTGCATTATAATAATTAATAGTGTTAAACATTTTAAATTTATATTAAATTGCATTCATAAGTGCTTTTTTTACACAATATTATTATAAATTCTATATATTTTGGTAAATAATAGATAATACATTATAATAAATAATCAAATTGATTATTGATGAGGATTTATACAATAAATGAGCCTGATTCATTGATTTTAATTTCAGTATTTTTTTATTATTAATTTCAGGTTAAATTAGCCCATATTTATTTTAAAGCTACAGTCTGAAATATATTTTAGTATTAATTTCAGCTAAATATGACATAAGTATCTATTTTTTTTTTAAAAAATTGTGTACCTTAATTTGAAAATAAAGGAGCTGAATAATAAAGATTGAGGCAAAATATTAAAAGATTCACAATTTTACATTCTTCTAAATTTTTTGTGTGACAATTGTACTGCCAAAAATAATATAAAGTATATTATGTGTATGTACCATAGTTTGAGAAACATGTACATATATTATCCTTATTTAAATTATCAGTTTTGCAGTCTATTTATAATATTTGTTTTGTAATTATTTTGCAAAATATTTTAAATTAAAAAATTTTGAACTAAATAATTTCAAATTACTGAAAAATAAAGCAAATATTGAAAGGAAAAAAAATCGACAAAAACACTAAACAATATCTTTGTGTTTCTAAAATTATGAAGGACAAAAGATAAACTTTCCAATCCAATAACTATTAAAAATCAAGCAAAATGTAAAATAATAAACAAGCTTTTAAAATGATTTCAAATGCAATAATATAACTTCAAAAAGAATATCATAGACAACTATCAACAAAATGAAATTCAGAAAATATTAATTCAAAATTAATAACCAAAAACATCAATTTCCACAAAAATTGTGAAATTAGTCAATTATTAAATTCAACAACTGATAAAAGAGCTATTTAAACACTGTTATTTCATGCTATTTCTCGTTATTTTCTTAAGATATATTTCATTTAAACAAAAAAAAATTAAATATAAATCTAAAATAGACCAATTCTTCATTTCAAAATCAGTAGAGATGCTTTAGGTATTAATCTTGCAGTTATATTCAATTACCTCATTTTAAGTAAAAACAGATCAGGATGCATTTAACAATTTGTTAAAAATGGCAAAAATTAAATTGATGAAAGTGGAGAGACAGTAGAAAAGATATAAAAAGAAGATATGAATCATTTTATATAATAGATGTTTTCAGAGTAAGTGATATAAGATGAAAAAAACAAAACTTTTGATATGTATTCAATTAATTAACAATAAAAAAGGAATGCCTAAAAATTACACTGTCACAGTAGAAACTATAATAAAGCTAATAGAAATAACTCAGTGGTCTTATCATGAAAAGCAATGGATGGAACACACTTTCATAATTATTAGTGAATAAAAGCTATTTTTATAACAGATAATTATCAAAGCAACTTTGAAACAGAGTTATATCATTAGATTTTATTGATACTAACTTTTTTTGTATATATATTTCATTATTCAACATAAAGTTAGTTTCAGGAAATTAAAAATTCACTTTCATCAAATATTTTTTCAGTTGACAAAATAGGTTCAGCGAGAAGTCTGTTTCAAATACTATAATTGCAAATGACTATAATATAAATGAAGGAAAGTGGCTTTGTTAAGAGCAAAAGTTCAAAGAAAGAAAAGGAAAATATTACTGGAAAAAAAAAAGAATTCTGCTATACCTGTTCTTGATTCTTAATATTTAGGAGGAGATATGACATCTATATAGCAATTATAAAAATATAAAATTAACAATTTCAATCATAATATAAACATAACAAAAGTATTCAATGTAGCATCATGAATGATTTCATAATTTTTTTTTTAAATGTCTCAATTTTAATTACATTAAGAATAATACTGCAAAAAAAAAAACGTACTTTCGGACAATTTCAGCATCATCTGGGGAGAAGAATTTCCAGTTTTCTTGAACTTCATTCCAAAGGCCATCAGAAAGGTAGTAAGAATTTTTCTTCATTGTACTTACTTGAGCTAAGATCCCAGTTAAATTATTTTTGTCTTTTTCATTCACACCCTCTGAAAAAAAAATATGATTCCTTAAAATAAAAACTATAGTAAAGCTTTAATAAAAAAAAATAGTTTATTTTAATAATTATTTCAATTTTAAAACGTATGAAATGTACTTAAATATTTTTAATTAAAAAATTATTGCAAATAATTTTAAATTAAATACATAAAATTGGTAATGCTAAATACATTATTTTTATCAATAAAATTCTTTTCAATTATATTTAATATTAACATAATATTTATCTACAAAAAATCACAAAATTCTACTACAAGCTTTCCTATAGATGCTAAAATAAGGAAAGTCATGACTGTTATTTCAACTATGCCTTTCCCTATACTGTACTTTCTTAAAAATAGTTTTTTTTAAGGTTTAATTTTTACAATAAACCCTAATGAATTAAATGATTTCAATTGGAACATTTTTTTAGATTAACTGATCTAAAACTACTGACTTAAAAATTATAATTTTATCAATACAAAAATTATGCCAAATGAATGAATAGAAAAGTTAATCAGGAAAGTAGACTTAAATGGAAATTTATAATATATTCTATCATCTTCATAACAGCATAACAAATATATTTTCAGAAGCCATTGCTACTTTGGTTATATTTGAAAATGCTTCCATTATAATGCTACTATGAAGATAATTACTTGAAAATCAGATCTGTTATGACTAAAATATCTCAGCTTTTTTTTAGAGGGGAAATGGCAACAAAAATTTGAAGCTAATTTAGTTAACTATTAACTAAATTACTAGTTGTATTAAAAAAATTACATTAAAATATTTATATAACAAAAACGTTGATCAGACTTTTAAAACTTAATGCACCTATTATTAGTATTTAACCATTCACATTATGATAATTTTTATTTTTAAAGATAATTAAATATGTTGTAAATTAAATTTTAAAAAACAATTCAATAAAATGGAAATGCAATGTTCTAAAAATTAAAATGATTTATATAATTGTTTTAAATTTCAAAAGAATGTAATATTACTATAATTTTAAAAATATATTCACAAAATTGCAAAACTGAACCAAATTAAAAGTTACAATGCAGGAAAAAAAAAAGAAAATAACCATACCTGTTCTCAGCTTGAGTAAAATTTCTGGCTTTTTGTATGGTCTTAGAGCTAAGAGATGTATAATGCGATCTCTAGAGAGAAATAGATTAATAATGGAAATAAAGATGACACATTAAAACATATTTAAACAATCAATGATACTTTTGAAAATGATTCTTAACACAATAAACAATACCTTAAAGGTTGTCTCTGGATTCCTGATGGTACTTTTGATTTAGAATTTTCTTTCCTCTGATGCTGAAAAGTGATAGATTCAGGACTGCCTGGATGGATGGACGCAGACTTGCCAAAAGGATTTGAATTTCGCCTAGCTGAAGAGATAGGCATAGGCCAAACTGATGGGTTGGAATTACGCCTGGCTGAAGAGATGGACATGGGCCTGACTAACGAGTTAGAATCATGCCTGGCTGAAGAAACAGTTGTCAACATATTTCCAATATTATTTTTTGACCTTACAGGCCCTAATGATTTGGCTGTTGGTACAGAGCAAGAGTTCAAGGAAGCTGCAGTACTTTTTTGTTGATTTGCTATAATTTGATATCCTAATGGGAAAAAATTAATATATACAAATTATCATAATTTTACTTTTTAATACCACTTATTGAAAACACTAGAATTTTTTATATTTACATGCAAAGAAAAATAAAAAAAAATTCTTAGGAAGACGATGAGGAAATAACAAATCAATAAAAAGTGATACTTCTAATTAATTCCTGATATTATTAAGATCCCATTTCTACCATTTTACCCAATAAAGAACAGAATATTTTTGACTGAAATACAGATACAACATTTTTATTATTCTTAATAATGAAACTTTAACAATTTTTGAAATTTTAGTAAATTTTTACAGCTTAATTTATATAATTTGCTTCATTTGACCAGAGTAATAAAATAAGCATATTGCAACAAAATGGGGGAAAAAGAAATTTATTTAAACTGAAACAGCTGACATAAATTCAAGATAAATAACAATACTAAAAAAATCATATTTTTTCACACATACCTAGATGATATCTGGATGGTTTAATCTCTTTTGTACTGTAAAAGAGGAGAAATAAAAAATCAAATGAAAAATAAAGTTCTAAATATACTAATTTTCTAACAGTATAAGAATAACAGATTAATATTAAAACTATATCAAAAGAAGAAAGAACTATTCACCTATAGTAGTTGATTATAAAAAAATATTCTTTTATATAAAAATACAATTTGATAGAAAAAATTCTTACCAATACTGCTTTTGCTCTTTTTCTGCAGCAGCCACTTTAGACTTGGTATTTTCATAACTATCTTCTTTAGCACGAATCTGCATTTTCATCATCAAACCACCTAATGATTCTAAAGAACTAAAAATTCAAATGCTTTTAGAAATGATTTTATCATATAAAAATATAAACAAATAACTACATAATTAAAAATATAGCTTAATAAAAAAAAACACTTCCTTATAATACAGGTGTATACAGATGAATTATTTTTAAACTGGTTATTTATTTAATTTACATTAGTTTAAAGAATCAGAAGTCAATATGTAACAAAAATTAATGAAAAATGTTTTTATTTATTTATAAATCATCAAAGAGACTCTCTAAAAGCACATTTTTTACAAATGATTGCTTCTTGTTTGATCCTGTACAAATGTAACAATATTTTAAAAATACAAGAAAAGTATAAATCAGTTTTATTCTCTAGAACATATGTAAAAAAATTAATTATTAATATGTATGTAGAATATATTAATAACTTCTAAAAATGTTTTTAAAAATTATGTTGAACAACACTATACAATATAATTAAGGAGTCTCTAATAATAAAATATTTATAATAAATTAATATATTTAAGAATTTTGAAAGAAATTTTGTCTTTAAATTTCTTTATTGATAAAAATGCAAATCATAATTTTGTTTATAATTAAATTCATACCCAAATTAAATCATATATATCCTTTTTTATTCCCTTTTCCTTCCAATATTAACTTTTGAAAAATTTACATATTCAAATATTCTATTAAATTTCTCATACAATGCAAATATTAAAATAAACATGTCTAAATAAAAAGAAATTTACAGTGTTACATTTTTCCCAACATATAGACAGAATTTCAATTTTTTAAATGGTTTTTTTTAAGTTTATAATTTTAAATCAAGTTTTGCATGTATTAAAAAGGATTCATCAGTCTTGAGAAATTTTGTTTATCTCTTTTGAAACAAAGTTGAAATAGCATTTTTCTCAGTTTAGTTCCAAGCTTTGGAGAAAAAAAAATTAACTTAAAACTGTACATATGCATTGATTATTTTTACCTGCTTTAGTGTTCTTTTTTTATTGCATTACTATTTAATATGATTGCTGCATCCAAAAAAATTTTGATTTAAAAATTAAAATACAGCAGTAATGTTTATAAAGATCTATTGCAAGACTATAAAAGTATTAATTTTTTTTATTTGCACACATAGTTGTATAATTTTTATAGTATACTTAATTCTATACTTTTAATTATTTCCATTTTAAGTGAATAAAATTTTCTCTAAGACAGTTGTTTGATGCTTCTAATATGCAATACTTGCATATTAGAAGCAAGTGTGCTGAGACAGATATTAAGACCATCAGCAATTTTTTTAAAGCTTGAAATGTTTTCTTTTTATTGTTAAAATTTTCTATTAGCTTTATTTGCAAATTCTCTTTAAGCAGTAAAAGTTACAATATAGTTTGATACTGTAGAATATTACCAAAATTTGAAGCAAATTTCTCCCAAATTTTAAAGGCACATTACGTATGTGAAAAGTAAGATCAAGCATGTCATTGAATTTAATTGTAAAATTTTGTAAAAGCTTGCAGGTTCTAATTATAATATTAAAATATTATTTTCAAATCTAGGTAGCATTTTTCTCCAAAATACAATAATCAGTAGGGAAAAAGTGTATTGCAAAAGTTTTTTAGTAATTGTAACAAAATCAACCAAGGAATTTCTTTGTAGTTCAAACATGGTGTAAATAACAAAAATAGTATGCAAAGAGAAATTTTTAAACAAAATCCTTTTCCTCAAAAAGCTTACAGTGAAAATAAATTCAATGTTTTTTTGTTTTTTTTTTTTTTTTTAAATTAAATGCAATATGCATATCGTAAACTGATAACTGCACTGAAATACTAATTACCAGTAGAAAACATATCAAGTACTAATAATAGAGAAAGAAAAGTAGTAAATTAAGCAAATGGAAAATAATGAAGCATATGGATAAATTTTACATTATCCAATATTTTTTTCACTTCATTACAAATTATTCTTTGATCTAACCCATACAACTTTCATGGTTGAAGCCAATTCTATTAAATTAGAAATAATTTAAAATTTCTAATTTATATCAAAAACAACCAATCCTTTTTACAGGCAAAGTAGTTATCAAATTGGCTAGACTATAAGAATAATTACTAAAAATGTATAATTTTGTTTCATTTATACAAGGCATACCATTAAATATAGAAATATTAAATTTTGCAATATCTACCAGAGAAAATTAATATTATATATTGGAGAAATTTTCTTGGCATTTTAATTAAATAAAAAGTAAGCAAAAATTTGGCAGTTTTTATGGATAACTCTAAAACCTATTATAAAAATGATTTTTATGTCATATTTTTATTCAGAAAATTATCAAACCCAAAAACTGCTCAACAATTGAACCAATATTATTATACCTATTTGATTATTCTAATTTTTTCCACAAATTTTGACAATTTTTAAATATAATTTATGGCAATTTTCAATATTGAAATTAAATTCAAATTATCATTTTTATTTTATTTAAAAAGTTTCATTTTATAACACTTTTAATTAACTTATATCATTACTTCAATATATTTAGAAGATTGCATTGTAACGAATACATTTATTAGAAGTTTAAAAGTCATTTTCTTTCTTTTTTTTTTCTCAAAAAAAAATAATAATAATACAGTTAAAATTTAATTTTAGAAATGAGCAAAGATAATGAAACAGCTATGAAAGGTATTTTGACATATATTTAATACTTTGATGCCAAATGATTATTTTTACAATCCATTTTTTTTTAAATATTTCATTTCATTATATAGGTTATTTGATTAATTCAGTTTTCATTTATCCTTTTTTACAGTAAAACTCAAATTGTAAACTAGCTGATCCATCAATAAAGAAATTATGGATAAAATGAATAGAATAGATACAAGGTTTGGAAAATATTATCAATTAGATGCCTTGCAATCTGCAGTTTAAAAATACTTTGAAGGGAGAAGCATTCAAACTAGATTATGCAAAACAGATTTAATGAAAATAAAACTCAATCAACATTTCTGGGAAGAAATGTGTCTGTCAAAAGTATTATTGATAAAATAATAGTAAATATAATATTAATCTTTAAATTCTTAATTTAGTTTATCAAAGAAATTGAAAAACATAAAAATCTTGATTACTTACCCATTCTTATTTTGCTGTACACATTCAAAACTCCTATTTGGAAGATTATTCCAATCTTCATTTTCTTTTCCTCCTATATCTGTAAGGCTGAAATTATACTTCTGTGTTTCTTTATCTGAAGAGAAAGTTATCATCTGTTGCAAGGGAGAAAAAAAAATTATATTATTTAAAGATTGCATATTAAAAATGTCTTGCAAATAATTAATGAAGAATCTTTAAAATTATTGAAATTTCAAACTTATATCATTATTAAGACTGGCTTTTAACTTAAAATGCACTTAACAAATAAAATCCATAAAAAAGGTATAAAATCTTTTGTATAAACAAAAGAGTGAATGAACTGAATGACTTTTTTTTATTGTTAGTTCAGAAATGAGTTTCAATTAATAATTAACAAAAAAAAATCAATAGACTGTATATTAAAAATATACTTTCAGGTTTTCTCATAAAATTTACAATTAATTTGAATTTATTTATTCTCCAAATATTTCAAAATCAATCTCTCATAATTAGATTAGTAATAATGCAAACTTCACATATTAATATATTTTTTCAGGAATTCCATTTTTATCATTAGGACATAAAGAATATTGAAATTTGTACTTAATGAGCATTTGAATACCTCTTTAAAAAATTTTCTCAAATATTTTTAAAACACTTTTTAATTATATTCAACTTTTAAGTAACTATAATAATCTATTATATTTAAGTTTTTAAAAAGTTTGCACCAATAACAATAGCTTTTGACAAAAAGATATGTCAAAAAAATTTTAATAGTCCCAGGTTTTTTAAATAAATATAAAAGAATAACACAGAGATTTACATCTCACAACTGAATATGAGTTTGGACAAGATATACATTTCTCTTAATTTTTCTCAGTATCTTGTCTGTGGATATTGGTAAAACATAGTAGTAATTATATATGTAATTGTACTTATAAAATATAATAAATAATATTTTTTTATTCTAATTTTTAACTCTGCATTGTATATGCTATTGATGTATATATGATAAGCAGAATTTACAATATATGCTTATCCATTCTTGACAGAGGAAACTTCAGCATGATGCACATCTTGTTTGGATTTTGTAAACTCTCTTTGGGCTACATTTTTTGCACCTTCCTGGTTAAATATGGTGATACCTTCTGATATTTAACAAAATAAAACTTGTATTTTCTTTTTCTCAGTAACTGGAATGTTCTTTTCTATCTTAATATTTGTATGAGCTTTAGTTAACTTTCTTCCAGGTTCTTTTAGAAAAAGACCTCTTTTGGATATTTTGTTTTGGTTATAGAAAGGATTTATATGGATAAAAACAACATAACTGCAACAAACTCAATTATATTAGATAATTAATTCACCAGCTGTTCTCCTGATTCATTTTCTGCATGTATAAGTGGTAACTAATTTATTAATAGTATCAATTTCAGTATAAAATTACAATTTTTTTTCTTTTATTTTCTGAAACTTTAGTGTCTTTGAGCATAACTGAAAAAAAGATTAATGCTTTTTTAGGAGTGGAAGATGGATATGAAGCAAGAGTTGCATCCTGCTTAAACCCAGAGGTGGAATAAATCATCAATTTTTCTTACTGTTTCAAATTTAGCTCTTATTTCTGTTTCTTATCTTTATTTTCCTAATCTTATTTTCTAAAACAAAATCTTTAAGGAACTTATCTAATAAAAACATTTTGTGCAGTTATCTCAATTATTTCTCTTGGTCACAAAACAACACTCCACGAACATTGTTGACATCCCCAGAATGTACATAAGCATCAGCATGGAAACGAGCCATTTTTGCACATGAAATCAATCATCATTTTATTTCATATTTTCCTCTTAGTTTGAAAGATAAGAATATTTACCACAGTACTAGCAATTTGTTCATAATTATCCTAAGAATGAAACTCATTCGTAATTATAAGATAAACATCCCAAACAATGATTTTATTGCAACTTACCAAAATCTCAATGATTTATTCTATGTCCTTCTATTAAACTGGAGGAATTGGTGCATAATTTAAAAATGTTGCAAAGACATAGTTGCATGGAATGAGTCATTGGCATCTTCTTCATGCTCTTGTATTGAGAGATAATTTTGTCGATTTTTATATTCCAGATAAAATTAGCAAACCCCTCTAAATATTAATGAATGAAAAATCTTGAATGATAAGTCTTACCATTAATTTACAATAAATTTATATTTGTGTAAAAAATTACTTTCAATAGAGGTTTCAAGCTTTTTGATGGAAATCAGAATCCATTGTTTATTTTTTTACCTAAAAAAAAAATCCTATTTCCGAGTGAATTTCTGATAAAATATATTTCTTCAAATCATGAAGTCTTCATTGCTGATAGATCAAAGTTTCAAATTATAAACAAATAATATCTCCATAAATTTTTGAAGTGTATGTAAGTATGCAAACAATATAGGTCGATTAGGTCCAATCAAGTAAAATAACATTTTTATTAAGATTTAAAAATTCAATAAGTCTCAAATTGTTACAAACTAAATAAAAACATCTACTTGAAGAATACATACAATATTAGAAATAAAACTTTAAACACATAGTAGTAGAAACGAGTTGATCAAATCCATGAAAAATAGAAAAATTTTACAGAAAAAAACATTAAATTAAAAAAACATTATGTTTAAACTATGCAATAAAATCATTATGTTTTTTTTTTCTTTAAAAAATAATACTTACTCCATCATATTCATTGAACTGAATTCTGGGATTAGAACCACCAACCTATAAAAATGAAGAATGTATTTTAAACATTTTTGATAGAGTAATTGATCAATGATTATGTAAAAGTAATTTTAAAAATATTCAGTTAGAGCTGCTAGAATCTCTTTTTTTTAATATTCTCTGAAGTGCTTTATTTAATTACTAGCAAGAATTATAAATAAATAATATCACTGCAAATTCAGGATTCTGAGAGATTTTTTCAACAAAAATATATAATTGCATAATTTTATTACCGAGATTTTGATAATATTTAAGATCAGGATATGACAGAAATAAAAAATTCAATGACATTTAAGTTTATACAAAAGGCAAAGTTTTTTTTTTAAACATACAAAGGTATAACAATTTAAATCTAATAAATTGGATCTTCTTATTTTCCTTGATTCTTTAAATACCTGGATATAATAATACATTAATTTAATAACAATTACACATTATGTTTATAGCTGAAAACAAAGAAACATATTTTTAATTCTTTTTCTTCATTTCTTTATTCTAATTTTTCAAAACTTTAGACCAGAATTTAAATCTTCTGATGGGTAATAACTATTGTATATTGTAAGCAGTTGAATAAGCATGTAGTTTATGAAAAGTTTCACCCAACTATTATACTATGACATTCCCTGCCTTTACCGATGGTGCCATTTTGCAAACTACAACTTTATTAAGCGTGGTTCCATGCTTTAACTCAAAGCTCACACTTTCTACCTGAATGGTGTTATAAACAACTGTATCTTCGTTATTCATAGATCATTTCAATGGCTTAGTGCAACCTCATATATATATCTCTAAATGATACATCAAAATCATTTGAAGTACCATTTTCTTTTATAAAGACACAGGCAAATTTGTGTGGGAAAAAAAATGCTGCCATGATGACAATAACTCTTATCACTAAATAAGAAATAATATACTAAAGGTTAGCAATAAAGGAATAATGCTAATATTCAAAGTTTGGTGATGACTGAGGCTTCACTCATCAATAATTACTTCATTATTACCAACATTCATTGCTAAAATTTAAGTTATCACTTAAGATTTGGTAAGTTTTTATCTGGATACCCATTAAAAGAATTATATCATTACATTTTAGAATGTTAATATAAATATTTGGGAAAGAACAATTAATTGACTAGCCATTGTCAAAGAATGCCAGGATATCTGTAAATGAAAGCAACATATTTATAATAACACATTGATGATGAATTTCTCAAAACTGATTGTAGCTAAACAGTTTTATCAAAAAATTATCTGATTTTGAAGAAGCTTTAATATCTAAAGAATGTTCCTTTAGAGGGAGAAAAAAAAGGGGGGCTCTTAATTTAAACTTAAACTTAAAGGGCTCTTAATTTTACATTGGGATTTTATATGGAACTTGATTACCATTAAGAGCCATAAAGTATATAAATTACTCTGGTAATGAAAGCTAAATTTATTTACTTAAATATTCAAACAAAACAAATCAAAGTTCTTAATTTTAAAAAATTTGATCATGCTTGGTAAAAGAAAACACTTCTTTGGAGGTGAAAGTAATCAAACTTCTAATTATAACATAAATGGAATATTAAAAGATGTATTGAATACTCTTTAAATAGATACATGGTATTATAAAAAAATGATAACCCAATGTATCTAAATTTTACATGATGCAAATATAAATTTTGTTACTGTTAATTATTTTTAACATTATATTTTTGCATTCAGAAACAAATATTCAACCTTAATTAAAGGGTTTTTTAAATTAAAAATCTAAAGTTTTTGGAAAAAATTTTTGAACGATTTCAGAAGACTTAATTTTTTTTTTTTTTTTTTTTAATTTTTTTGAATGTTTGTTTGGGGGGGGGAGGCAATTACATATGCCACACTTTTTTCATCAAATTTAAAGTTTAAAAAAAATTTATATGATATATATATATATATATATTAAGCAGTTTTAAGGCCATTTTTGAATTTTTAAAACTTCCAATTTATTCCATCCCGGGAAGCATAATATGCACAAGAAAGACGTTCATTCACATGATACAAATGCAAAAAAAGCGAAAAGAGACCAAAATATTTTTCCCTAGTGACCTTATAGTATGGGATTCTGATAGGGATTCTTCAAACACATGTAGACTTAGGAAAGGGAAATATAGGTATCTTTTAAAAGAATTTCCTTAGAATGAAGATTTTTATCCCTTCACTCGGAGTATTGAACTTACCAATTTCAGCACTTTTACATAACTCATATAGCATTAATTAAATAAAAAAAGGTGGAACTGGATCAGGAAATAAGATAACATTTTAGGATTAAATTTATATGGGTTAAATTAAGATAGGCAAATTAAATAAGTTTTAAATTGGATTTTAAAATGTCATTACATATATGTAAACAAAGAAATAAAGAGGATGCTGAGTAACATCTTTATAAATTCCATGCCACATTAGAATTTAAGTTAAAAAGTAAATACCAAATACATTATAAATTCATACCGCATACTGCAGGATTATATACTGTAATACGTTTATACTATATTTACTGTAGGATTATAAAAATTCAATTTAGTACAATAAAATGCAGCATATATTCATGATTTTTTTATAAGTGGATTAATATTTTTATATTAAATTTATTTATTAAAACTGTCAAAAATGAGCATTGTTTAGCTCAAATTTATCAAAAAGAAAAATATAAAATATTATCACTACTAATATATATATATATTAAAATATATCAACTAATTTAGTACTTGTGGATATTTGCCACCCTTACTTTACTTGGCAATTTTCAGATTATACCAACCTTCATTATGCATATAATAGCCATCTTGGTGATACTTCTCGCTTGCTTGGTGAAAAAAACTGGGAATTGTAATTACCTACATGCATTGCTAATTTATTCAAAACATTAGTAATATAAAGGTAAATTATTGTTTTCTCATTTGGATCTTTTATTATAAAAGGAAATTTCATATCTGACCGGCAATGGCATAATAAGGGAAGTGGAACTTGCTTATATTTTACTCCCTTTCCATTATTAGTAAGGCATGGTATTAATTTGTCATTCTCTTATCATATTAGATTTTTAAAAATAACATAAATGCACTAATGTTTTGTCTCCAAAGTATCTGCTCAGGCTGGCACTGAAGACATCTATATCTCTTGGAACAATGTCAGCGCTGATTTCCTGACAGCCATAAATTATTTCCATAAACACATAAGATAAATGATATTTGCATATTAACCACATGGCAGTGATTAATCACTAAAGATGTCATGTTGATTTTGACCAGTGATTATCAAATTAATTAGATGCTTATTACATCACGTTAGCCCTAGTTAAATTCTGACTACGTTCACCAATGACATTTGTACTATACACAAGTACCAAATAACCTTTTAAATCAAGAAACATTTCCTTCATTTTAAGATATGAATTTTTAGATTGATAGTTCTGACATTTCTTTAGATGCTCTTACATCACCCCACAATACTGCCTTGTTATTAATAACTTTATACACTTAAATACATTTTAAATGCATATAAAATTCTCCTTTTGAAAATATTGAATAAAATACATAAATTTTACTTAAAAATATAATCATAAATAGAGTAAGCAGCAAAAAAATAATAAATAAAAATAAATGCGAGAAAAATAAATGCGACGTAAATAATGCACCGAAATAAGACAAATAACTTAAATTCAAATAAAATCTACTTAATTTTTATTAGAGGCATTTGCTCATCATTAAAAAAAAGTACTCTTAAGATAAAGGTATTTAATGACAATCTACATTCAATGTATTATTTTTGTAAATAATAAAAAATTTACCTACATGTTTTATATGTTCTATTAATTTCACCATTGAATCCGTCAACTTGACGAATATAAGTGATTTATTGCACCTATTTTGTTCATTAATGGAAAGACTGTAACTTTTTCCCTCTACCAGCGAATCCATCGCAAAACTGCAAAAATGGAATTTTAAGCATAAAACAGAGTAGACATTTTTCTACTTCAGGTAACAGAAAAGTATTCCTCATTCCATTGAAAAAACAGCGATTTAACAACTTGACATACGCGCTCCTCGCACCAGTTCCTGATTGGTTGAAATGAAAAAATTATCATTTATTTTTATGTTTTTCTTCGAATAAAGAAAATTTAATCTGTCTTTGGTTACAGAATAATGACGAATACACTCAGTGTTTATTTATATTTTAATTATTTCCTAATTCATACTTCCTTCTGAGAAGTAATTTTTCATTTCTGACCAGCATTAGAATCGAAGGGCTAGAACCGGTATTATTTCTCGATGGATACACTAGAACCAAGCACGTGGTCTAGCAAAATACAAATTACTGTCATATGAAGTATTAAAAATGGAAATAATTATACATCATGCAATTGGCACTAGAAGGACTATATTATTTAATTTGTACTATGTGAAACTGATAAATGGTTGAAGATTGTTAAGTTCACCTTTACCGATTCTTAAGTCATTAGAAGTAAAACCAACCTCATAGTAATATTACCGTTAAATATTCGATTTTTATAAAAGAGCACAATTATTTTTTATTGGTTCATCTTTCTTAAAACTAAACTTTTGTCTTTATATTATCACTATTAAAATTCACTTTTATGTTAGTACCTAGAAGAGATCTTTGATGTAAATTGAACTCAACTGAATAACATTGAAATAAAGGAATCAACTTCGTTGTTTTAACCCTAGCGGTCTGTTTACCACGAACGATCAATTGACCGTTTTCAAATGGTAGTTCCAATGTATCGGTGAAATGTCTCTACATTTAGGGCAAAAAATTAGCAATTAGAAGTTTTAAAAAATATTTCATTGCTTTTTACATTTTTGTATATAAATAAAACACATTCTAATTGCGAAAAATTCGCACTCAAGATCTTGACAAACCTTGGCGTTCCAAATATCGATGAATCCGAGAAGTTAGAGGCATTCCGTCTGTCTACTTATGAATAAGACAATTAAAAACAGCTTTGAGCTAGATCCACAAAATTTGGTATATTTATAGCAAATTTTTTGATTTCTATCAAATTTTGAAAGAATCTCAGGTTTTCTGTCTGTTTTGCTGTTCGAGTATTAATACAAATCACAAAATGTATAAAGCTAAAATAAAATTTAGTACTCAGGTTTTGCATCTAAAACGTAGAATCGGATCACATTTGGAATCAAATCCGAAGAAGAATTTGCTGTTTGTCGGTCTGTACTTCTGCTAGCAAACAGATGCGATTGCTAAAGAAAGCAAAAAATCTGTGATGTGATATTGTGATGTGTGTTGTTCTACGTCAATGAAAAAAAAAACCTTCCAAAATATATATTCAGTTTTTTTGGTTGTTATTGACCGCTTATTAGTGACTAATCACCAATGATTGTACAGTAAATTAACTCCAAATATCGATCTTTCATAGCTATTATTCACCTAAAGCATGCAGTTAATACATAAGTATTAATTTTTTTATTATACTATGAAGCACACATGAGCAAAAATAAAAATCTGAGCTCTGATGATGTTCACGATATTGCGCAAGGTCCACGATTTTATGCGAGGTAAGGGGAACAACACTTTTACTATAGAGCTTATGAGCAGGTTTCCTAGAGGTTACTTCTGTTGATTCTTATATAAAGTATACAAAAAGAAAGTTGTGGAATCGTCTAAAAACTCGAACTCGAGATTTTGACCAATCTCCACCTTCTCAAGTTTCACCTTGACCTCCTCAAGTTTGAAGAAAAGATTTTTGAATTTATACATATTTATCTGTTGTTCATTCTTTCTGTCTGTGAATATATTAATTCAAACTCACTTTAAGCTAGAAAGATGAAATTTGGTAAGTTGATTTTTCGCCAAATTCTTCTTCAGATATCTATTGTTATAAAAAAAATTACACTTTCTAAATATCTATCAAATTTTGAACAAAATCCATCCAGTGGAAGTGTTTCTGTGCGGCTCTCTAAATGCAAGTTCAAATATTTGCAAAACATAAAGAGCAAAGCGGATGGAATTCGGAATACTGGTTTAATTTCTGATGTAGATTTTTACCAAATTTTGAATCAGATCTAACAAAAAGCTATCCGTTTATCTGTTTGAGCTTTGAGATTCATTTTCTATATTACGAAGCACAACATGTATAACTGAATATATGGAATTTGATGTCCAACTTCAGCATCTATTGTTAAAAAATTTGACAGACGATCAAATATTTGACAGTCTGTCATTCTATGCTTTCGTATATATGTAAGCACAATAACTAAAAAAAGCAGCTTGGTAAATGAATTAACACATGTGATCTTATTACTAAAATTGTAGTTTTGTTTCAAATTTTTATTTCATTCTATCGACAAAAAGAAACTGAAACTCCATACTTTGTTTCATTTTCTATATTACGAAGCACAAAATGCTCATGCTTGGGACTCTGCACATAAAAATCTGAACATTTGTGGCATTCCCTGCACAAGGTCCAAAGTTTTATGTGCGGGAATTACACCTTTATTACCCAGGTAGCAGAGCCTCTGGTACAATATTTGTGTGCTATTAGGGTAAAATATTTCAAAATAAAAGTTTCACTCTGACCACTCTACCTGGTTTAATTAAATGTCATTGTTTTTTTTTTTTACTTTCTTGTATACGTAGTATAGATAAAATATAGTAATCGTCAAAAAATGGAACTCGAGAATTTGACGGATCTCCACGTTTTAGATCTCTTTGAGTTTAAAAAAAAATGGAAAATGTCCGTTTGTCTGTCTATTTATGACAAAGATAACTCGAAAGTACTTAGAGCCAGACGGTAGAAACTTGACATACGGTTTTTACACCAAATTTGCAGACATATATCAAATGTTAAGTGAAATCTGTTCAGAGGAAGTCCGCATATCCGGCTGTTTGAATATAAGTTAACATGATAACTACAAAGCGAAGACGGCTAGATAGATAAGATTCGGTACACATATTTAACATCTATAATATAGACACCTACCAAATTCTGAGCCAAAACCAACAACTATCTGTCGGTCTGAACTTTCAGAAACATATAAACGCGAGAACTCAAAAATGCAATGAATTAAATATACCAAATTTGGTATGTGATTTTGTGACTACAAATGTAGTCCTGTGTCGCATTTCAGTTTCAATCAGTTGCGAAAAACGCGTTTAAAACACTGGTTCGATTTTCGGAACAATTAACGCATACAGAGATTTATCGTCAAATATCATGCAAAGGATCACACAAATTCATTCAGTAAAACTACTAAATTCACACTAAAGGGTAATAATTCGTAACTATTGTACACCAGTGCCATGCAAGGCATTCTCTGAGATAACGTCTGTATTAAAGAGTATGTGGGAAAGTAATGGGGAGATTACTCCCTCTAGTTTTAATTTATGCATGAATCTTCAAGAGATAATTAAGAAAGTAAATGCCTTAGAATAGAAATCAGTACTATTCATTGATTTATACATTTGAAAATTTAGATTTCAAAAGATATTTTAAAGATATTTTATCCTTATTTGATATTCAAAAAGGAAAATTCTAAATAAATGTCATTATCTTAAATTTCACTATTTGAGTGAAATCTTTCAAATTTCACAAATGAGATTATTGATATGAAAATTCATTTTTATCGAGTAAGCGATTTAATTGAAATCTCTCAGCTTAACAATTTCTTGAAAAATGCAAACGATAATTTAAGGAAATTCTTTACAATTTTTTTTTTTGTAAATATTAGTTTTATTAAAATTTTAAAATGTTTTCCTTACAACTGTGAGAATTGTTTTGTCACACAAGCAAATCTGCCTAGTTCCAGATAAACTTTATGGATTAAAAGAATCTCATGTTCCGGCATTTTCATATAGATAAATTCTATTTATAGTATTTTGTTGATTCTAAATGCTGATACAACAATGTTGAAGATATCGATGAACAAAAAAAGTTAATTGTTTTCAAATAAAGGAAAGTATTCCTATATTATATGCTTGGAATTTGAATGTTCAGTAAAAATTCTTTAAATAGTAGAAGCTAATAACTTCTGGGTCATAAACCAATGGTAATATTGTTTCTCAAAAACTTTCATGTTTACTCTCCAATAAAAATCTTATCTTTTATCCTTCGCATAAAATTGTAGACCTCAAATAAGACTGCTAGAATAATAGCTACGAAATAAATCGAAATATCCTTGAAAAGAATTTAGCTTTTTTGTTGAATCTTGTCTTTTTTAGGTAGATTCCCACAGGAAGACTACCTATTGCAATGGTTCTCATGATAGACTTCGGGAAAATTTCTTTAGTTCTTCTCCAATCATGGTCCCTAGAACACAAGACCACCCTTCGTTCAAAAATTCGTTTCCCATGGTCCATTGCGATTGAAATTATAATGAGATGAGATGCTGTTCTGTTAAAGTGTGTGCGCATTAATGTCTTGTCTTTCGTGTGTGTGTGTTGTAAAGAATTTGACCGGAAAATTGCCAGTAGATGTCAGCACCGTATTGATGTATATCAAAAATGTGATGACATCATAATCCACGATGCATAATCCACGATTTTTTGAATAACAAATAATTTTGCTATTGTTATTTTTAAATATTTGCTCCAAATATCTGTTATTTCAATCATATTATTAATTAAAAATTATGACTTAATATTAAATATAAAATTTATTCATTGTAATTAATACTTAATTTACTAATTTAAGTACGTGTGATTGAATTAATTTATCTATTTCAATTTACTTCTTAAATCTGATTTTTTTTCAAAACTATTTATTTAATTTCTTTATTGGAGTAAACCATTTTCTGAAAAATTTGAATTAAATATATATGTCATTTCTTTAAATTGTTTAATTTAGTTCTATATTCTACCAATAGATGGCGCCAGCAGTAAATGGAGTATATGCAAAGTCAAGCACAGCAATTAAAAATGATTTGTATGGAATAGTGTATCAAATGCAAATATCGGAAGTGGAGCGGCGACTTCACACTTCCCAGTGAAGTCACCGCTCCGATAGATTTCAGTGATATGCAATTCAATGATACGATACTTCCAATAACCGGTCCGTTCACTTTTCAATCCATTCACAGATTTCTCCTTTTCTGTTTTGTTCGAGAGCTTTCATTGGACAGATCGTATCGATTGTTACTTTCCAGTGAAGTCACCGCTCCGGTAAATTTCAGTGATATCGTATCGATTGTTACTTTCTATCGTGATCCAAAACCTGTAATTGACACCCCTTTTTGAAAAGTATTGATTACTGGTATTTGTGACTTTATGATATTGGTTACGTAATAACCGATCGTAAAATATTCGTCATCCCTACCGGTAGTACGTTTGGCAGATGGAGATCTTTATCGGTGAGAGTCAGCGTGGTGTTGTGCTGTTTGATGTTATGTTGTATTATGTGGTGTTAAAAGTAAAAGGCATTGATGCCTTGTGATGGTGTTCTAACTTGTGGATTAAGATGATGGTGGTGGGAATGGATTTACTAATGTTGTAATGTATGAATTTCCTATTGATTATATGTTGTAAATGTTTTTATGTTGTGTGTTTTGTTCGACTGTGATGTTATAAATAAAAAAAATTTAAAAGAAAAATCTAGCCTATTCACTCGGCTGTATTTTCATGACATCACAGTCTGGTAATTGGTGGCAGCTAATGGGACGAATTTAAAATCAGTTCCTAAATTAAAAGAGTAAAGTTTCCTTACACATCCAAAGTGTATTTCTCGTGGCTATTCCAACAACGGCTGTCGCTTATTCTACGTCTAGGCCTGAGTGATCATTTTATATCCAGTTCAATCTTAATAATCGTCCGATTCAATCGTGATGATTGTGTAGAAATAAATACAGGAACCCATCATATTTTAGATTATTATATTACTTATATATTTACAGCAACGTATTAAAATATAAAACATAAAAATGAATCCTCTTTCGTTCATGGCGAACCACACCACCTTCGCTCGTCGTCCCTCGTCCTTATCTGTCTAGACCACTTCCTGTTCCGTCTCTCTCCTCGGATACCACGTGACTTTTCCTCTCTTGACTGGTTTGCAACCTTCATCGTTGGGAGCGGAGGAGCGGGTCTTACAAAAATTAATGGCTTTAAGTGCCAAATTCTATTCTTAAATATTACCTCTGAATAAGTATAAATTTTAATTCAGATTTTTTTTATTAAATTGTGGGTTAGAATAATTTATTTAAGACATTTTTTTCAATGTTTTGACGAAACGAAAGTACAATAAATCTACTCTTTATTCATATTCTGTATCGAATTATGGGTGGGAGTTGATTTAGGAATGAATAAGTTTATTTGTTATTAAAGGATAACGAAAATTGCAGATTATGATAATGTTGTAAACAAAGTTTTAATGTTTGATTTATTTGTATTCTAGTATTTCGTTTTTAGAATTTATGCTTCCGTTTTTGAAAATGAGTATTGGTTTTATTCTGTTCTAAGTGAAATTGTTCTGATTCATATTTTGTATTAAATTTTGCATTCGAATATTTCATTTTAGAATTGATGCTCAGATTTTTGAAAACAAAAGTCGTATATGAAGTGAAAGTTAACCGTTATTTTGTTGAATTGACGATAGAAATTGAATTTTCATTGAATTAGATATAAAAAGTGTTTTGATTTGCATTTGAGAAAATTTTATTTCATTGATTTAACGAAATATTATTTTTAGAATTTGTGTTCTTAATGTGAATTTTGATGTTTTTGAGTTATTTTGTGTTTAAAAGAAGTATACTGAATGATAATTTTATTTTGAGTATTTGAATGATTTCTCTTAAGTTTAGTTTTGGTATCAAAGCAAAAGTTAGTAGTAAGAAAAACTGATATATGTATATATATAAATTTCTTACTGTTACTGTGTTCTTTGAAGGTGAAAAATATGCCTACAGTATAATTTGAAAGTGTTTATCAAATTTTCTTTTATATTATTAGTATTGTTTTGAATTTAGTTTCGTTTTTAAAAGCAGCTATATAGTTTTGTTTTAAAATACAAACATACTGATTAATTTAAATTGAATTTCAGTACTTAAAAAAAATATTTTTGATATAGAATATTGCATTTTGTTGCTTACATGCAGTTTCGTTTCTGGAAACAATTTTGTATTTGGATTCGTTTTGTTTTATAGCTGACCTTGAATTTTTTATTTGTTGATTTTTATATGGCATAAAGTGTTTATTTACAAAGTGATGTAGATATTGCTTTGTTTTTTGTGAAAATTTAAGGAATGTAACAGCTTGCATAACTGTTCTATTTAAAAGAAGAAAAAAAATTTTTTTCTTCTGTCATTTCAAATTTTAAGTATTTCGATCTTCTTTCCCAAAATCAGCGTATTTGGCGAAAGCTAATAAGCCTGACCTTTCAGAAATATGCGATGAAATAGGGATAGAGTAGTTGACATAAAACAAAAAATTCTTAAAAGTTCGTCATGTGATGAAGAGGAAGTTAGGACTATTCTCGACAGAACTCTTAGAAATAGAAAGGAGGAAATGGCTCGGGAAGAGCAGCGTGAACAACGTGAACTAGAAATGAAGAAATTGGAAGCCGCACAGAGTAATCAACGCCTTAATGATGGGTTTAGAAATACAGTAGAACTCGGACCAAAAATTCAGCTCACCCAGATCGCACCCAAGTTTGATGAAACGCACCACGAAATGGGGTTATATTTGATAAATTTTGAAAGAAGAGCAGAAATGGCTCAAGTACCGAAGAAAGATTGGGTAGCCTACTTGTTGGCGTTTTTGCCAGCAGAAATCGCAAATATTTTAGCCAGAGAGCCAACGAATAAGGCTAATGACTATGACTTTGTTAAAAAAAATCATATTAAAAAGTTACAAGTTAAATAGCGAAAAGCTAAAGGAATGTTTTTATCGGCACCAAAAATCAGCAAAGAAATCTTGGAGAAATTTTGCACATGACCTGAATAGTTACTTTACAGAATGGATCTCAGATTTAGAAGTCAAAACTTTTGAACATCTGAAGGACCTGATGATCGCTGAGCAGCTGAAGTACCATGTTCCTGCTGAAGTGAGAGAGCATTTTCTCCATGAATGGATTAACATGAAAACTCCATATGATCTAGCAGAGAAACTTGATGAATACGAAAGCATTAAAGAAAGTTTCAGAAGAGATTTTCCAGAGAAAAATGGCCATAAGTTTCAAACTGGAGGATGTTTTAGTGGAAGTAAAGCCAAAGAAGTTTTTAAAGACGTTATATCCAACTTTCAAATCAAAAAAGAACGTGTTAATGAGAAGGGTCATGAGAAAGAATTTCAAAAGAGACGACAGTTTCGTTGTTACGAGTGTACATCCTATTCTCATCCACCGCAGTGTTATAAACTTAAGAAGAACTTTGAGAAGGTTGCATCTAATGAAACTGTTAGAAATGGTTCTCGTGATGTATTTGATCCATATACAAGTATGGGTAAAGTAAACGGAATGGGGTCAATTCATGTGACGTAAAAGTCACATATCATGTACTTCTTGCGCATGGCATTCGTCGATCAGTCTGCCATTAACGTTCTCCGCCAAGTATGAAGCGGATTTTTTGTTTACATTTGAAATTATAATTTTTGAGTCATTTTCTTTCCTCTTATTATGAGTTAAAAGAGGAAATACTGGTGTGCTGATGGATTTTTTAATGCGAAACACAAGAGTGACTGTCATGATAAAATGTTTTCTTATTTTCCTTTCAACAATCCTGCCTAGGGTTGATACCTTTGATATAGATTTTTTCAAGCCTTCAAAGTCGGTGATATGCTTCGATCATTTTGAAGAATTCATTCAGTGTGTGTTCATTTATTAAATCGTAAATGGAATTCCAGTAATCGCAAATGTTTCAGTAATTTTTTAGAAAATATCTTCGAAAAAAAGAATTTGGTAAGCGATTTCCACACAAAAACAATCAAACAAAATCGTGAGAGCATTTCTAATTCATATTTGATGAAATTTCTGATAATTTTGAATATGCTTAGAAGGTTTTAAAATGTTTACATGAATATTACATTGCATTTTCTAAAAAATCTTATCTAAATTTAATTAATGTAAGTAAACAAACTCCTGCTACAAAAATAACAACTGCTATAATGCTAAACTTAGGTGGAAGTGAATAAATTTTTTAAAGATTTATTTAATAAGTGAAATCTTTACTAACTACTGAAAATTGAATTTTCTTATTGACTGTTATAATATATATATAATTGATGTATTTTATTAAACGTGCTCTTAATTTGATAAATTGAATGCTATATATAAGAAATATATATATTTAAGTTTTGAAAAAACATGCCATTTAATTAAGTATATAAATTAGTTAAGTATAAAAACCATTAATTAACGTCAAATAATTTTTGCATTTGATTTTTAGTTTTTGGCATTATAATAAAATGCATCATGAGGCTTTACTTTTTTATTATGAACCGTAAAGTTTTCTTTATCTTTTAGTAATTCATGTTATTCAGTTATTGCTGTGTAATCATGTTTAATAAAAAAAAGAGCACAATGGATGGCTCCAGAAAGCATTATTACTAGTTTTCTAATTACATTTACAGATTTGTGATGGATTCAAAGGGAATTTAAATCAAACAACTTTTCTATTGTTAAAAATGAAATGTCTATAGTTTATTGTATTTAAACTGAAATTGACTGTTATCATAATATGTTATACACCATTGTGCACCTCAGTGATTTCTGTTTTAATAAATACAGGTCTTTTCATTGAAAATCAATTTCCATATCAGCATTTATTATATAATTTTTATTCCCAACTTCATTGCTACATGTACGTTTCACATTTTTTTTCTTATATTTTTTTAACAAATCAATTTTGAATTATAAAATTCTGTAAAAACATAAAAGTGTTTCTTCTAACTTATTTTTATATCCTATTTAACTTCTCTCTCTCTCTATATATATATATATACCATGACCGTATTCTTGTTTATTAAATTTACTGTATTGTATGTTTTATTTTATGATATTCATTCAATGTAATTTTTATCAATGTAACTTTAACATTTAAAAAAAAATTCATAAATGTTCTGCTTTAAAAGTATATTGTTCAACATAATGTTTTTATTCGTGATAAAAAAAAACTGTTGTTTATTATTTAGAATGTTTCTGTTGAATAAAATTGATTTCATCATTTACATAGACATTCTTGTCGTACTGTTTTTATATTTTTTCTAAGTGTCTAGAAAAATAAATGTTGATAAATAGTTTTTTTAGTTTTTTGAATTAGTGATTACATTGAAACATCCATTTGATCTCATTTTTTCAAATAATTACCATATATATATATTCTATGTTCCCCAGGAGAAGGCACTTCGGTCCGCCTTCTTGGAGGTAGAGTTCATTTCAGCGCGGGGAAGACGTGTAAACTCCCCCACTCTTGTTAATGAGACAACCCTGAATGCGCGCCAAACGGCGAATGTTTACTCTTTATCACTTACTTTGTTTTATCGTCTGCTGTCGTACTTTTCGTTCTTCTAGCTAGTTATTAATAAATAATATATATTTAATTTCAAAAACTGCAAAATGTCTTTAAAAGGGCGAACTATTCACTCGAAAGAGAGAAATATAATAAATAATGTTAATAAATTTTGTGAAGATGCAGCTAGAGCTGGAACACTTTTGTTTCCCCTTTCCCAAGCCCAAAAACGTGCTGCTTCAGCGACTGGTGTTTCACTTAGAACAATTAAACGAATTAAAAATGAAGATATTTCTACAAATGGACAGTTATCTCCGCCGGGGAAACATCGAAAGCGTCCCGAGACTCGAAATGCAATATTGGACAATTTTGATCTGTGTGTTCTTCGAAATATTGTGAATGAGTTTTATGCAAACAACAAAATTCCATCTCTATCTCGATTGCTTCCCGTGGTGAAGGAAAGAATAAATTTTCCTTGGAAAAGAGGAACTCTGTGGAAATACCTCCACATTGCAGGTTTTCAGTACAAACGTTGCAGAAACTATAGACAGATCTTAATTGAAAGATCGTACATTGTAGCCTGGAGATTTCGTTTTCTTAGGGAAATGAAAAAATTCCGAGAAGCAAAGAGGAACATAGTTTATATAGATGAAACGTGGTTGGACAGCAATCTTTCATTCGAGAAATGTTGGAGAGATGAAAAAATTGGCGCTGCCATCAAAGATAGCTCAGGTCATCGTCTGATTGTGGTTCATGCTGGATCTGAATCTGGTTTCGTTCCAAATGCCGGATTAATATTTAAAGCTGGATCTGCAACTGGAGATTATCACGGGCAGATGAACTCTGATAATTTTAAAAAATGGATAATTGAAAAGCTTCTACTTAATATTCCAACGAATTCGGTAATAGTTATGGATAATGCAGCTTATCACACAAAAGTGATGGATCCCGTACCCACAAAAAGCTCAAAAAAGGATAAAATGTGTGCCTGGTTGGAAAAAAAGCAAATCCCGTATGATAAAAAAATGCGAAAAGTTCAGTTACTTGAACTGATGGCTGCAAATGCAAGTGGCGAAAAAAAATATTTCATTGACGAAATTCTAAAAGAACAAGGTCATGATGTTTTGAGACTTCCCCCATACCACTGTGACTTAAACCCAATAGAATTAATTTGGGCGGATCTTAAACGTTACGTGCGAGAGAGAAATGCGACTGCCGACATGAGTTTGCAACGTCTTGAAAGTCTTGCTTCGGAAGCCATGATAAAAATATTGGAAATTTGAGATGGGAAAAGCATTGCAAACATATCGAACACATTGAAAAAAAGTATTGGGAAACTGACGGCATTGTCGAAGAAGTCGTGGAAAACATTTCTTTCAACATCAATTCTGATTCTGATACCGAGAGCAATTTTAGTGATGATGACACTGATGATAGTTATGACAATGAACATTAATTCTAATTCCTACAGTTTTCATTTCCTTTGTTAAGAATGTCTTGGTTATTTTTAATTAGAAACATTTGAATAAAATTTAATCAGTTCAAGCAGTATGAATAAATGCCTAGTTGATGTTTTATTTATTAGCAAGTTCTAATAAATACAAGTTCTAATTTTATAAAGGTAATGCAATTTTTTAAAATACTATTTTTATTCATGAAATAATTTAAATCAGTATTTTTCATTATAACTAGATACTGAATTATGTCTCATTCCAAAAAATAATAACTGTAACTTATTTATCAAATTCAAGAAAAATATTTTTTAAACCAAATTTATATTTTTTCAACTTTTAGTAAATTTTATAAATGGAAATGTCAACTTTAGCAACAAAATTTCAGTGTTAGCAATACTAAGTATTGTATATTATTTTAAAATTTGAACTATCTATTTTTAATAGTGCACATACTAAACATAAAATAATAAATTGTTTTATAAAATATAGTAGCATTGATGAAACTGATGTCTATCACTTTTTAGAAATTTTCCTTGATAATTTGGTATGCAGTAATGAAAAAAGATTTAAAATATTTTCCAATTTTAAAAGAAGTGGTTAGTGTTATTGCTATTTACATTACAGACAGCATATGCCAAGCTAATATAAAATAAATATCCTTATGGCTAGATTTTATTTATCTATTTTGATCAGCTGAAAACAAAGATTTTATTCAGCATTGTTTTCAGCTAGAAAAAGACAACAAATTAAGGGTAAAATCTCTTAAAAGATGTACATTTTGTGTGGTATGTTGAATTTCAGTCAATAACTCATGGAATTCGTCAATTGTCTTACTGAAAGGATAATATAAAAAAAGGGTAAAAGCTAACGATCGCCATTTGGCAACCTTTCTTGACACTGATCACTTTCTCCTTCCGAAATCATCGAAATAGTATCGTCTAATCCCACGTGACGAGGGCGGAGCCAAGTGCCAACTTCTGGTGAACGAACTTTATTTGTAGTGTGTAAATAAAAAATATGAAACTGTAATTTTGTTTGTTTTCCTTTAATGATATCTACAAATTGAAATGAAATAACTGATTCATAAGTTGCATAGATTTAAAAAAGGTATCTATACCTTTTATATTTCATAATTTGAAATTGTAAACATAATTTATTCAATATATACTAATTTGAATTTCATGTTCTTTCCTCTGAGCAAACTGAAAACATCAAAGTCTCAATATTAATAAAAATCATTACATAAGAAAAAAAAAATTAATAATTTTATTAGTAAGCTTGAAAATATTAACTTATCGAAGAGTAATAATTTATTTTTAAAAAGAACTATATTTATAAGATTCAACATTCAATAATATGTAAAAAAAGAACATATTTAATTTTTCAAAAATACTGCCATAATCATTTGTCAAAATGTATCGTTTCTATAAAAATTGGGGGCAGGGGAAAGAATATGGGAAAGGAAAGAATAAAGCAGCACCAAACGAATTAAAAAGCGACGTTAATTAATTATACAAAAACAATAATTCCATTGAAAATACAAATTAAAATTTTAATATAAGAAATAAAATTATATAGCTACAAAAATTTGAAGAAAATAATATTTTTAAAAAAATCGGAAGTTTTTAATAATTGATCGGCTAGTGTAACATTTACTAAACAATGGTTTCATCAACGTTATCGGCAGACATCCCGACATGCGCAGAACGGTTGAAAATTGAACAGAAACGGTTTGTTTGGTACCTGACACGTGACCGTGAATTGACCCCATTGAAATGCCGATCTTGAGAGACACAGGAGCGACTCTCGATGTAATTTGCAAAAAAAATACGTTCCAATTTCTATATATACGAATGAAACTGTGTGGATTCGAACACCTCTTGAAGAAACCGGAGTGTGTCTGCCGATAGCTGAAGTGGAGCTGGATTGTGATTTCGGTCATATAATAACAAAGGCCGCTGTTTTGAGAGACTCTCTAGATCAAGGAAGATACATTTTGGAAAACTTTACAGCTGTCTTGTTTGAAGAAGCGAAGAAGAATAAAGAAATACAGGTCTATATGGTAAATGCTGTTAAAACTCGTACTCAAAGAAGACTGATCGAAAAGAATGATCCGAATCCTAAAACGTCAGAAGAAATTATTCCTGAAATCGATGATGATAATGAAGATTCTTCACATGATTTAGACAATATTTTGCCTTTAATTGAACCTGAAATTTCGAAATCAATTATTGTAAAATTATCCCGTAGAGAATTTGTAGAAGAACAGAAGAAAAGTTCAAAATTGAAAATATCATTTGAAGAAGCTAAAATTGGAACTTCTAAGAAAACCAATTACATCGTCGAAGATAATTTACTCTTCCAAAAAGAGGACAAAGATGGTACTAAACGTAAGTTGTTAGTTGTTCCTGAAAAATATAGAAAAAATTTGATGACGATAGGTCATGAAGGGGTAGCAGCTCATCTTGGTGCATCTAAAACCAAAGACGCATTATTCAAGACGTTTTACTGGCCTAATTGTTTCCGTTATATAGAAAACTTTGTAAAGACTTGTGACAAATGTCAAAGAGTGGGAAAACCTCAGGACAAAAAGAAGGCCCCACTTAAAATTATTCCAGTCATAACCGAAATATTCACAAAGATAAACATCGATGCATGTGGACCTTTACCAATGACATCCTCAGGAAATAGGTACATAATTACTGCATTATGCATGTCATCTAAATATCCAGATGCTATTCCTGTGGCAAATCTCTGTGTAACGACTGTTGTGAAGCGCTGTTACAGATCTTCAGCAGAATGGGGTTCCCCAGAGAACTACAAACAGACCAGGGTACGTCATTCATGAGTGCACTTACAACAGAGTTCATGGGAAGATTTGGAATAAAGGTAGTCAGAAGTTCTATTTACCATCCTCAAAGTAATCCAGTAGAAAGAATGCATAGAACTTTGAAGAAGATTCTTAGAGTCCTGTGTCATGAAGCACTTTCGGATTGGAAAAAAAAATTCTACCTCAAGCTCTTTTTGCCCTACGAACTGTTATACATGACAGTACCGGATTTTCTCCAGCTGAATAAGTTTATGGAAAAAAATCTAAGGACTCCTGTGATGTTGTTATACGAGAAACTAACAGAAGAGGATCCAGTGGAAAGCAATGTTGTTGAATATGTTTTCGAACTTATTAACAAAATGAAGAAATGTCAAAAAATGGCTGTCAAGAATATGGAAGATGCCAAACAAAAACAGAAGCTATGGTACGATCGCAAGATCGTAAAGCGCCAATTTAGACCCGGTGAACTGGTTTTGGTGGTGGCTCCGTCCAGAGCTATCAAGTTATGTATACAATGGATAAGTCCTGGAGAAATAGTGCAGCAACTTTCTGAAACTAATTATGTCGTCAAGTTTCCGGAGAGAGATAAAACATCTGTGTATCATGTAAACATGCTGAAATCAAAGAGCGGAAAATATAAATGTATTGTGCTTAGAAAAGGATAAAAATCTTCAAGACTGTTACAGCTTCACGCCGATAGATGGCGTATCTGTCGAGTACAAAGTTTTTATTAATTCTTTTTTGTATCTGAACGTAGTGTGTGTAAGAACGATTCTGAGAACTAGAAGTGGCATCCAATTGTGAGTGGTGTCCTAATCTGTAACAGTCGACTTGAAGAGACACAAAAATGTGTCCGAAAATAAAATGGTGTTCACCGAAAAGAAATGAGTTTTATTTGAAGAGATTTACATAAGTGGTCCGTCGACTACGCAGTATTAAACCATTGAGAGTTTTGAAAAGTTGGTAAGTGTTTCTGTTTTGCCGCGTGTGTTTACTTGATATTGTTCTCAGTGATTTCTGAATCTTTTAGAGTGATCTTCAATGGATATAAAATGTAAATTCCTATGATTGAAATATCCGATGATTGGATTAATGTGTCCGTTTTGGTTTCAAGGTAACTGTGAGTACACTTTTGTTTTCTGCATTTGTGTATTAGTTTCGTTTTTATGAGTTGCATATATTCAGAGTTCTCTTTTCAAAATGCTTTCAAAACTTAAAAAGAGTGAATTAATTGAAGTTGCCGAGGAACTAGAAATTGATATTCCTACGGGTGCCAAGGTAATTACTATTAAAGATTTAATTGAAAAGAGCGAGATCTATAAAGATAATTATGAATTCGTAAAAACTGTGGTTGAGTCAATAATTGAAAAGAATAAAGATTACGAGAAAAAGGAAGCACAGAAACTAGAATTGAAAAAACTTAAACTCGCGCAATTAGAAAAACAACTTGAGCTTGCGAATTTACAAAAAGATGTAACACAAAAGGTTAATGTGACAAATATCGATTCCGATTCAAATTTTAGTTTAGAAAGTTTGACAAAAAGTGTCAAAACTTTAACTATGCCAGTTTTTATGCGATAATGACTTTCAATATTATGGCAGAAACGTATTAAAATTCTGTTTTATTTTAAAATTAAACTTCTAATTAAAATTTTGAAAGCTCCGTTCTTAGTAGGCCTCTAACACCCAAGGGGTAACTTTCTACCGAATCTCATGTTCCTAACTTCAATGGTTTATGCTGCATTTTGCTCTGTCAATCAGGACAAACCTCTACATGTACAGAGAAATTTAATTCGGAAACAAAAAAAGAAGAGAAAGTCTGTAACAGTTACCAAAATAAAAAATAATATTTCTAAAAATTACAGAATCTAAAAAGCAAGAAATAAAATTTATATTAAAAATATTTTCTTTAAAAATTTTAACCACTATATCTAGCAGGATATATATATATATATATATATATATATATATATATATATATATATATATATATATATATATATATATATAAACTAGAATGTGTCCAGATTGGTTCAACAAATAAAAATTTAATTTTCAAACGAATAGGGTCATAAAAAATCACAATAATTGAAAACCTATGGCTTCAAGTTAAAATTACTAGATCAAGTTCATGTTAGTTTTTATGCAGTCGATTAACGTTATTACACATAGCAATGCATTACAACTCAATATGGAACAGTAAAATTCATTTACATATGTTGTTCTAGAGATTGCTCCAAAACCACATATTGACGAGAACAATGATAGAATGCGTAATGGGCTAAAGAGGCTTCATTGTAGAGTGTTTTTAGAGCATATTCGTTATATCTCTTTGGCGCACCAAATTCCTCCATAAGGATGACGAATGTTTTTAGAGCTCTTATTAAGTAACCAATATCAAAAAGTCACAAATACCAGTGATCAATACTTTTCAAAAAGGAGTGCGATTCAAATCCTTGACATGATCTTACTGGTGATATTTCGATTAAAGGTCTTGGATCATGATAGAAAGTAACAATCGATACGATCTGTCCAATGGAAGCTCTCAAACAAGAATTCAATCATGCAATCTGTGAATGGGTTGAAAAGTGAACGTACCGGTTATTCTTAGAATTATCGTATCATTGAATCGCATATCACTGAAATTGGAACTATCACAGGAAAGTGTTCATAAGTGTGAAGTCACAGCTCCGTTACGATAACCGCTCCGCTTGACTTTCCGATATTCGCATTTGACAATGCGTTATCCCATTAAGTTCATTTCTAAAGGGGTCAATTCATGTGACGTAAAAGTCACATGTCATGTACTTCTTGCTCATGGCATTTAAGTTTCATCCGCACCGCTTTCGTCGATCAGTCTGCCATTAACGTTCTCCGCCAAGAATGAAGCGCATTTTTTGTTTACATTTGAAATTATAATTTTTGAGTCATTTTCTTTCCTCTTATTATGTGTTAACAGAGAAAATACTGGTGTGCTGATGGATGCATGCTTTAATGCGAAACACAAGAGTGACTATCATGATAAAATGTTTTCTTATTTTCCTTTCAACAATCCTGACTTGGGTTGATAGCTTAGGTATAGATTTTTTCAAGCCTTCGAAGTCGGTGATATGCTCCGATCATTTTGAAGAATTCATTCAGTGTGTGTCCATTTATTAAATATAGCTTTTCCAGTAATTTGTTAGAAAAATTCTTCGAAGAAAAAGAAATCGGTAAGCGATTTGCCGTCAAAAACAATCAAACAAAATCGTGACTGCATTTCTAATTTACTTTATTCACATTTGATGAAATTTCTGATAATTTTAAATATGCTTAGAAGGTTTTAAAATGTTTACATGAATATTACGTTGCATTTTTTTACAAAATCTTATCTAAATTTAATTAACTTAGGTGGAAGTAAATATTACTAGTTTACTAATTACATTTGCAGATTTGTGGTGGATTCAAAGTAAATTTATATCAAACAACTTTTCCATTGCTAAAAATGAAATTTCAATAGTTTATTGTATTTAAACTGAAATTGACTGTTATCATAATATCATGTTATACCATTGCGCACCTCAGTGATTTCTGTTTTAATAAATGCAGGTCTTTTCATTGAAAATCAATTTCCATATCAGCATTTATTATATAATTTTTATTCCCAAATTCATTGCTACATGCATATTTCATTTTTTCTTCTATTTCTTTAACATATCAATTTTGAATTATAAAATTCTGTAAAAGAATAAAAGTGTTTCTTCCAACTCCTCTTTATATCCTATTTAACTTCTCTCTCACTCTCTCTCTCTCTCTCTCTATATATATATATATATATATACTCTCTCTCTCTCTCTCATCATGACCTTATTCTTGTTTATCAAATTTTCTTTATTGTATGTTTTTGTTTTAATTTATGATATTCATTCAATGTAATTTTTACCAATATAACTTTAGCATTAAAAAAATTTCATAAATGTTCTGCTTTAAAAGTATATTGTTTAACATTATGTTTTTATTGGTGATAAAAAAAAAATCTCTTGTTTAATATCTAGGAGGTTTCTGTTGTATAAAATTGATTTCATCATTTACATTGACATTCTTGTAATGTAATGTTCTTGTAATGTGTTTATATTTTTTCTAAGTGTCTAGAAAAAACAATGTTGATAAATAGTAAATAGTTTTTTTGAAAAAGTGAGTACATTGAAACATCCATTTGATCATATTTTTTCAAATGATTGTCATATATATTTTATCTATATTTTTTTGTAATGTGTAAATAAAAAATATGAAAGTGTAATTTTGTTTGTTTTCCTTGAATGATTTCTACAAATTAAAATGAAATGATTCATAAGTTGCATATATTTAAAAAAAGGTATCTATACCTTTTATATTTCATAATTTGAAATTGTAAACATAATTTATTCAATATATACTGATTTGAGTTTCATGTTCTTTCCTCTGAGCAAACTGAAAACATCAAAGTCTCAATATTAATAAAAATCAGTACACAAGAAAAAAATGTAATAATTTTACTAGTATTAACTTATCTAAGAGTAATAATTATTTTTATAAAGAACTATATTCATAAGATTTAACATTCAATAATATTGTTACGAAATTTTCTTTACCTGGGTTCGTTTGGATAGTGGAAGTGATATGGTGTGCAGAAAGCTCAATCAGCAGACGGCAGTAGTAAAAAAACAACGACGTTTATTTACACGAAGATACACAGGACAGCACAAAAACGAAAACTATATACAGCATAGAGACGAC
>JAPMOR010066526.1:359613-378306 GCA_026543865.1 Argiope aurantia
CCAAATTCGTCGCCAAGTCGCCAAATGGTCGCCAAGTTTGTCGCCAAGCTCCGAGACCTTTGACGCGCCAGCTGGACTCTGTTCCATTCAGATGACTGTAAAACTTTCTTTCTGTTGATGGAACAAACTATGCTGGGAAGCCGAATTGCAGGTTTGTAACATTGCTCCCCTCTTCAAAGACTGACGTCCCGGCAGTCCTACTCCAATCCAACAGCTGTCGTAGGCTTCCGAATGATGTGATGACGATGCTTTAGGCGACTTCCGGTCTTTCGAAGATTACATCATTCACTAACTTGGCGGCGACTAACGATCCATCCGAACCTTCTCAATGGTTTTGACCCGGACCTCTTCGTCGTTTCGGATTGTACATCCAGACTTGATTCCGCTCTTTAAAATGCAGGATGTCCCATGGAGCCAAAAGCTGGATCGTAGTAGAGAACTCCGGAATGAATTCTTGCCAGGCTTTTCGGTTGGTCACTTTGAACTTCTTCCATCGAACCAATCGTATATCAGGATGATCCAACGATGCTTTCTGAAGTCCACTCGAAAGCCAGGTATTCGCCTTCGTCGCCAAAGCTTTCACGGGAATACGTCCACCTCTTCCCAGTCTATTCTCGACACTCGAGAATTGTCCGCAACTCTCCACACAGGATCGTCTGAAGAGTATATCTGCCTTTACGGGAAGGGCTCTTCTGCTACAACACAACTTGACCGGATACACAGCAGATTCATCAGCTCCTATTTGCAAGACACTTCCATGTAGATCCACAGCAAAGATGAAGTTGAGACTGTAACTACAGGGATCAGCGATTCCAGCCACGTAGTCTTCTTCCGTGTCACTATGCCAGGAGATATCAAGAGGCTTGTAGAGAGGTAGTTCCTTTAATCTTTAGGACGAATCCAATCCAAACAGGGTCGCATCAACTCTTGCATCCATAGGCATCGAGCACGGGTCGCCACCAACAGACCCGTCCGAAGAAAGTCCATCTTCTCCATCCCCAAGCGCCTGCACTTTCAGTTCCACTTCAGGGGACTCATTCGGAGAAGACTGTTTCAGTTCCGCAATTATTTGACATTCTCCCTGTTCGCTCCTCTCCTTATTGAACTTCGGTTCATTCTCCGGATGGCTAAGTTCCTTTTCAGTGACACCGGTCTCCATTCGGTCTTCAGTCTTTTCTTCCACTTGGCTCTCGCTGCTTCCTTCAATTTCTTCTGTGATAACTTGGATGTCTTCAGTTTTGTTAACTTTAACTTCTTCAACGCCTTTCTTTGATTCACTCTTCATTTCTTCCGTGAAAGCTTTCATTTCTTGCAAAAGTTTCTTTTGTCCTTTCTTCATCTCATCCATAAGTTTCTTCATCTCAGCCAACAGAGCCAGTAACTCACCATTACCGCTTTCAGCCATCGTAGCCTGAGATCTCGTTTTCACCATACACTGCTGACCACTACCCCACTTCTGACACCAAATGTTACGAAATTTTCTTTACCGGGGTTCATTTGGATAGTGGAAGTGATATGGTGTGCAGAACGCTCAATCAGCAGACGGCAGTAGTATAAAAACAACGACGTTTATTTACACGAAGACACACAGGACAGCACAAAAACGAAAACTATATACAGCATAGAGACGACTATCTTCATCCGAGACGTGTAGCATACAACAGCAGCATACAACCAGAATCTACTGCAGATAGTAGCGCACAGCTCAGTTCAGCACGAGCTTGACATCGTCGCTGCTCACCGTCGCTTACGACTCCTCCGCTCCGTCTTCAGACTTCTCCGACTCTCGAACTCCTACTGCCTTCGAACTCGGACTACTGGCTTGGCTTCTCTGGCAGCTGCAGCCCCTTTTTATAGGTCTCAGGAGGCGGGGCAAGAAGCCTCTCAACCAATCAGGAACGTTCGAGGCGTATCTCGGTTCCTACTGGACGGATCGGGAAAATTCTCGAAGTTTCGGGTATTATCTATTTTGGCGCCTAAGTCACCAAATTCGTCGCCAAGTCGCCAAGTTTGTCGCCAAGCTCCGAGACCTTTGACGCGCCAGCTGGACTCTGTTCCATTCAGATGACTGTAAAACTTTCTTTCTGTTGATGGAACAAACTATGCTGGGAAGCCGAATTGCAGGTTTGTAACAATATGTAAAAAAGAACATGTAATTTTTCAAAAACACTGCCATAGTCAATAGTCAAAATGTATCCGTTGGATAAAAAAAGGGGGGGAGGATATGGGAAAGGAAAGAATAAAGCGGCACTTAACGAATTAAAAAGCGATGTTAATTAATTATGCAAAAACAATAATTCCATTGAAAATATAAATTAAAATTTTAATATAAGAAATAAAATTATATAGCTACGAAAATTTGAAGAAAATAATATTTAAAAAAAATCGGAAGTTTTTAATAATTGATCGGCTAGCGTAATATTTACTAAACAATGGTTTCGTCAACGTTATCGGCAGACATTACGACATGCGCAGAACGGTTGAAAATTGAACAGAAACGGTTTGTTTGGTACTTGACACGTGACCGTGAATTGACCCCATTAGTATCATTGATAAGTTAACTTTTTAAACTTTTAAAGCGGTGTGAAAATAATTTTTATGCGATGATTTTCAATATTATGGCAGAAACGTATTAAAATTCTTTTTTATTTTAAAATTAAATTTCTAATTAAAATTTGGAAAGCTCCGTTCATTGTAGGCCTCCAACATCTAAGAGGTAACTTTCTACCGAATCTCATGTTCCTAACTTCAATGGTTTATGCTGCATTTTGCTCTGTCAATCAGGACAAATCTCTTCATGTATAGAGAAATTTAATTCGGGAAAAAAAGAATAGAAAAGTCTGTATAACAGTTGCCAAAATAAAATAAAAAATATTTCTAAAAATTATAGAATCTAAAAAGCAAGGAATAAAATTTATATAAAAAATTTCTTTAAAATTTTAACCATTAAATCTATATATGTAGGACTCAGGAATCACTACTATTTAGAATCACGCACATTTAATTACATTTAGGACGGACAATTACATTAACATAAAAGAAATGAACATTTAATAGATTTCGTCGAATACGTCGCAGGATTAATTCACATGTTCCGTCGCGTCTTTCGTTCAGAGACCCGTCTCGTCTCACACGTCTTGACTTTCGTTCAGACCCGTCTCGTCTGTAATCCGTTTAACAAGCATCAACACCTGTTGGCCAGCAGATGGCGCACGTCATCAGGCGTTCGTCACTACATTCGGCGATCCTGACGTCTCTTTCGTCCTCGAAAGTTAAATCAAAGTAGAAAAATCTGAAAGAATAAAAAAAAGAAAACTGTATCTGGATAAACCAATAAACATTTTTTTTTCTTTTAGTCTGAAGACCATGCTTTCATGAAATCAGCTGCTGTGGAAGTTGTATTTGGTCCGTCATGACATCCAACTTTTTCCACGTCATAACGATCCTTAGGTTTAACCTTAACAATCCGATACGGTCCATGAAACTTTGGTCTAAGTTTGAGTCCAGTTCCAAACTGCGTCCGTTGTATGGCCACTAATTCACCAAGTTTGTAGATGTGCGCCACTTTTCTCCGTTTGTTGAAAGTTTTGCAATTCTCTTCTTGCATCTTCAAAATGTTTTCCCTTGCTTCTTCTCTCATATTATTTCGATCTTCCATCATTGCTTTTGTGTATTCTTCTTCCAATATTTCCTTTAAATGTAAATCAGTTGTATCTTTTAATTTTACTCCAGTTAAAAGCTCAAACGGGGTAAACTTTGTACTTCTCGAAATGGTACTATTGATTATTTTCTGCACTGATGCAACATGCTTATACCATTTGGTAGGGTCTGCTATCGAGAGTTTTGATAGAATGGGTATTAAAATTTTATGCATTATTTCAATTTGTCCATTTCCGCGAGGAATTCCAGTGCTAATTTTGAAATGTTCAATATTTTCAACCTGACAGTATGTTTCAAATTCTTTTGAGGTAAAAGCTGAACCTCTGTCTGTTATTATTCTCGTCGGATTTCCAAAAGTAGATTGTTGAAGCTTAAGTTTAGTTATTGCATCCTGAGTAGATGTTGATTTAACCGGATACAACCAGACAAATTTTGTAAAAGCGACGACTATTGAAAAAATATGCTGATAGCTCTTATTTATAGAAGGCATAGGGCCAATGAAATCGATGTGATATGCACTTAAAGGCAAATTTTCTTTTGGGATGGGGTTAAGGAAACCTTCACCTTTCCCACGTTTCTTATTACACAGAATACACTCCATGCAATTGGCAACCACACTTTCTATTTCTGACCTCAACTTTGGTATGTAAAATTCTTGCTTTAAAATTTCTTCCGTCTTAGCCACAGCGTAATGTCCTTTATTGTGAATTTCTCGAATAATTTCTCTTTGTAATGCTTCTGGGACTATGAGTAACTCTCTACCATTATCGTATTTGTATAAAACTCCATTTCTCACAATGTGTTCACCGTCTTCTTGCTTATCTATCAAAGCTTTTAATTTCTTAAGGAATTCGTCCTGATTTTGAGCATTGGCTATTTTAGTGGTCACTTCACTATATGAACGAGTAACAACAAGTACTGCGTTTCGACTAAGAGAATCTACGTGTGCCATTTGTTTTCCCGATTTGTGAACAATTTGGTAATCAAATTCCTCTAACTGTAAAGCCCATCTTGCAACTTTTCGTGTAAGATCTCTTTTACTCATAGTTTGTTGAAAAGCTGAACAATCAGTCACAATTTTAAACTTAGAACCCAGTAAATAATGTCTAAATTTTTTCAACGTTTCGATTACAGCCAAAACTTCTAATTCATAGCTGCTATATTTTTCTTGTTGTGGAGATGTTTTTCAACTAAAATAATGAATAGGATAACACTTATTGTCGGTTCCCTGTTGCAGCAGCATTGCTCCGAATCCCTGACTGCTAGCATCTGTATGGAGTTCTAAAGCTGATCCCTGTTGATAGAGATGCAAAATTGGCTCCTGAGTTAAAATATCTTTAAGTTTTTGAAAAGCTTCCTTTTGTTCAGATTCAAACTTAAATGCAATGTCTTTTCTTAGTAGATCACTAAGCGGTTTTGCGATTTTTGAATAGTGGGGTATAAATTTCCGGAAATAGCTAGTAAGGCCTAAAAGGCTTTGTACTTGTTTAACAGTTTGTGGTTGTGGAAATTTTTGTACAGCTACCGTTTTAGATACAGAGGGCTGTATAGTTCCGTTTTGGATTCTATAGCCTAAAAATTCTATTTGTGGTTTTAAAAACTGACATTTCTTAAAATTAAACTCCAAACCGTACTCTGATGCAACCTGTAGAACACGTTGTAATTTTTCTAGCCCTTCTTCCTAGGTTTTGGATGGTATTATAATGTCGTCCATATAAATCAGTACAGTTCCGTCTAGCATCAAATTCCAGAATATCACATTAATGTAACGCTGAAATGCACTCGGACTATTGGAAAGTCCAAATAGGACTTTAAGAAATTCCTACTGACCATGATGTGTTACAAAAGACGTAAACTTTGTGCTATCTTTCTCTACGTCTACATGAAAAAATCCATTTTTCAAGTCCAAAGTAGTAAATATTTTTGATTGCTCAAGTTTGTCAAGCAAATCTTCTGTGTGGGGTTAAAGGTACTGATCTTTAATCATCTTTTTATTTAGCTTACGAAAATCAATGCATAATCTATAACTATTATCCTTCTTCTTGCATAGAACCACAGGTGAAGAGTAATTTGAACAACTGGGTTTTATTATCCCTTCCTGTATCCATTTATCAATCTGAGTTTCAACGAATTTTTGTTCTTTAAAAGGCAGCCTTCGAGGGTTGTGAGTAATCGGAATATCATGGCTCAGTATTATTTTCATTTGTAACTCCGTACTTTTTGTTTTGTTTGGCGAATACTTATTTAAAAGACGATTTATTTCCTGTCTCAAGGTTTTTTTTACATGACTCATGTCGATTTCATCATAGTTTATCGAATCCTGTAAATGAATGAAGTATGAGAGAGGATGTGTATTTATTTTATTGCAAGTCTCAGCAGAAATAGGTGCCTGTTTGTCTCTTTTCAGCTCCGAGGAACGTAGTGATACGACTTTGACCTCATTTCTCACCAGCCGGGTGTAATTTATTTCAGCTTTTTTCTCCATGAATGGTAATTTGTTTTTCTTGGAATGAAAAGCTTAGATTATTTAATACGTCTATGCCGATGATTTTTTCGTTCGGCATTATTTCTAACACATATACATTAGTTGATACTACATCTTCATCAATTAATATATCACAATAAAAAAACCTAGAGGAATAATGCTATCTCCACTTATACCAACTAATTTCACATTATCAGTTGTTAAATTAGGTTTACCAATTTTCAAATAAAAATCATAATTAATCATGGTAATATCACCTCCAGTATCAATTAATGCATCACAATTTACACCATTTATTTCAACATTTTTACTAAGCTTATTTACAGTTTTTGGAGAGTTACGAATATACACTTTATTAGAGAGAGACACTTTAAAATCTTTTTGCGGGCAGATACTGGCTTTGTGGCCAAAGCTACCACATTGAAAACATTTCAATCCTTTGTTTTTAAACTTTCAATTGATTTATGGCCAGCCTCATTGCAATTAAAACATCTATTATTACTCTTGTTATAGTAATTATCATCAGCAAAATTCTTTTGGGCACGAATGAACGGCAATGGTGAATTTTTAGCTTCTTTCGCGATATCAAATTTACTTCTGTTTTCGGAAACACGCCAATTTCTGTTTGTTTCCTTTTTAAAGTGACTTCGTGCAACTTCATATTCGTCCAGTTTATTAACCAAATCTTCTACTTTCTTTATTTTGGGCAAATCGTCGAGAAAATGATCGCGTACGTCATTTGGTAATTTACCCTTTAACTGGTCAACGACCATTAGCTGCTTTAAATCTTCAAAATAGGTTATTTCTAAACAATTTATCCATTCCTCAAAAAAGTTATTCAGTTCAAAACCGAAATCCCGCCATGAAGAAGAAGAATCTCGTTTGTGAGTAAAGAACTGCCTGAGTTGTTCGGAAGTTAATTTAAATCTTTTAAGCAACAGTTTTTTTATGTAATCATAGTCATTAGCTGATGGATCAGGTTCACGAGCAATTAAATTGACTATATCTAATGGTAATAACCAGAGTAAATAAGAAATCCAGTTTTCTTTTGCAATGTTAGCCCTACTTATTTGTTTCTCAAATAACGAAAGGTAAACACTTATGTTTCCGCTATTATCATAATTCTTTAGCATTTTTAATATATCAGTCTTAGGCATATCGGATACAATTAAAGTATTTTCTCTACTTTTTAACTCAAGTTCTAACTTTTTCAAAGTATATTCACGCTCATTTTTTTCGGCTTCGGCCTTTTCAGCATCTAACCTTTCGCGCTCCTGAGTGATAGTTAAAAGTAAGTTTTTTACGAACTCTTCGTCATAGTTTTTCGATTCTCTTATCATTGCAACTAACTGTCGCACTTTGGCATCCTGTGGTGCCGTTAGTTCTAATTCGTCTACTAAAGTTAGTAAGTTGCTCTTTCGTGCTCGTGCAAGAAATGCCATACTTGAGAATAAATCAAAATTGTACTCACAATTTCTTCGACGTCAATCCACACTACGTTAGTCCACAAGGAGTTGGTATCCAAGAGGTTTATTGTAGTATGTCAAATTTCACTCCTGTTTAGCTCTTCTTTCGTCTATGTACCGGTCTTCATTAAAATCCCGGCGGAACCCCCATATTTGCAGGACTCAGGAATCACTACTATTTAGATTCCCGCACATTTAATTACATTTAGCACGGACAATTACATTAACATAAAAGAAATGAAAATTAAATAGATTTCGTAGAATACGTCGCAGGATTAATTCACTTGTTCCGTCGCGTCTTTCGTTCAGAGACCCGTCTCGTCTCGCACGTCTTGACTTTCGTTCAGACCCGTCTCGTCTGTATTCCGTCTAACAAGCATCAACACCTGTTGGCCAGCAGATGGCGTTCGTCACTATATATATATATATATATATGGGGGAAGGCAACGACCAGCATTAATATGGAAATGTATTTATTATAATTAAAGGACAAAACATTACTATACTAACATAAAACATATAAAGATACGGCAATGGCAACGTCGTGATGTTTCGGAGTTCCGCGATGTGACAAAGTGGTCACGAGCACCTCCACATCATAATTTGGAATATTTACTTTAATTTGTTAGTTTAGGGAAAAGTTAAATTCAATTGAAACTAGTTTGGACGAGCGCAATAAAGCTCTAACGTCATGAAATTTGGTATTTAATTTATATTATTATTATTTATGATAGAATTAATTGATTACAATAATATAATATTATTTATGGGATAAACCATAGGGAAACTTAATGGAATTACGTTGCACGTGCCTTAACTATGGGGACTGTCTTTTTAAAATAAATTTTCTGAAGAAAAAAAATTTCAAGAAATTTTACGCGTGTAGCTCATCGTAGCTATCTTTGGCCAAAACAAATAATTTTGATAAGTTTAATCCACCAGATTGGTAACAGAGTTAATTAGTTCTCAGTTTTTTGACTGAGGGAAAATTTATATATTCGTTATCTATCGCAGCTCTCGGTCTTTTTCTCGAGCTGGATACTGCTGGATCATATGCAGGTAGATTAAGTAACTTGTTACGAATCTGGGGCAGTTTTTCGAAGAATTTAATTGATGTTCTTCTAATAAATTCCGAAACAGGTTCAATTTTGAGATCGTCATGTAAAATTTTCCTCCTGATATACCAGGGGGCGTCTACAATCTTCATCAGGTGCCTATTTTGAAAAACTTGCAACCTCTTAATGTTAGTGGCGGAAGTGGCCCCCCAAATTTGGGAGCCATACATTAAAATTGGTCTTAAAATAGCTTTGTAGAGCTTTGTCGAGTTTAACACTCGTTCTTGTAGCTTTGATGAGAGCTGCTTTAATATGACTATTAAAGCTTAATTTTGTGTCTAAAATTAACCCTAAGTATTTATACTCATTTACAAAGGGGATGGGTTGGCCAAAAATTTGGATTGGGGCTAAGTCAGGCATTACCAGTTTTTTAGTGAACAGGAGGCACGCGCATTTATTTGGGTTGACTTTTATTTTCCAGCAGATGAGCCAGCACTGTAAAATGGTCATGTACTGTTGTATGTTTGATATGACTATGTTTGGATCCCTATGCTGTGTTAGGATGGCGGTATCGTCTGCAAAAATTGCTAAGTGACAATTACTAGCTCTAGGTAGATCGTTAACATAAATGTTAAAAAGAGTTGGAGAGAGTAAACTCCCTTGAGCATAACCGCTCAGTATTGGTCTGGGGGAAGACATTACATCATTAACTCGCACCCGAAAATTACGAGAAAGTAGGTACGAGCGTAAAATTTTGACAAATTGCGCCGAAAATCCAAGTCGCATGCACTTGAATAAAAGCCCTTCGTGCCAAATTTTATCAAAGGCTTTGGCTAAGTCCAGAAAAAGTGCACCTGTGGTTTGAGACTTCACAAAGCCACTGTGAATCAATTCTGTAACACGAATTAGCTGGTGATTCGTCGACAGGTTTTTACGAAATCTGAATTGTTCGGAAATTAAAATATTATTGTCGCTGAGAAATTGATTCAGGCGTTTGAGAAGCACAGATTCGTACACTTTACTCAGGCTACTAAGTAGCGAGATGGGACGGAAATTTTGAGGTAAAGTCAAATCGGAGTTTGGTTTTGGAATAGGGACAACCACAGCTGTTTTCCAGCAATCGGGGAAATAGCAAAGTTCCATTAATTTATTTATCAAAAAAAGTTAAATATAAAATAAATCTAGGGGGGATGTTTTTAATCATGCGATTAGTAATTAAATCCAGACCTGGCGATTTGTTTGGCTTGACGTTCTTCATGAAGTCCATTATCTCCGTTGGCCGAACGGGCTCAAGATTGTTTACATGTGCACGTGTCAGGAAACTCTCCAGCTGATCTGTGACGAATTTCGTCAAGGGGGGGGGGGGGTTCGCCAGCCACGTGTCTGAGTGTGGCGCGAACTGGTTCTGTAGGCTATCTGCCAAGACTTTCGCCTTTTCAATGGGAGCAAGGGCGAGTTCCCCCGTTTCCCCCTTAGGGGGGTGATCGGGGAGAATGGTTTTCTAAGAAAGGACGAGCGGCGCCAAAGGCCACGTGTGTCTAGGTTCTCTAATTGCTCTGCTCGCCGGTGCTCGAAGTGACCTACTTTTAACCCTTTTATCTCATCCTGGGTTCTGCGAAGTTCCGCTCTCACTTGAGGATCGCGAGAGCGCTGCCAAATTCTTCGCAGGAAGTTTCGCAGTTTAATTTTGGTTTGGATTTCTAAAGGAAACTTCTCTGGAGGTTTATTAAATTTTGGTTTTGAGGCTTCTGCGAGCGCCTCTGTTAGAATTTTTCCTAGATTACCAACTGCAAATTCTGCGTCATCATTGCTATTAATTTTGAGGGGGGGTAGGGGTTTTGAATTTAAGATATGCCGAAAGTTCTCCCAGTTGGTGGAGAATTGTGCTGGTGAATTTAGAGAAAAGGTTCCAGTATTAAAATTCAAAACTACCGGAAGGTGATCTGAATCTAAATAATTTAGCACTCTAATTTGAGAGTGGAAAGGAATTCGTTTTAATATTGCGAAATCTAAGACGGAATCATTAGAGCTAACTTGATTAATGTAGGTTGGAGAGTGGGGTGCCAAAACATTGATTCCGTCCTGCGTTGCAAGATAATTAAACAACTGCATTCCATATCTCGTGGTTTTATAATTATTCCAAGCGATATGCCCTGCGTTCATATCGCCCGCAATGATGACGTTCGGGCCTATATTTAAAAGTTTTTTTCAAATCCTCCAGAGGGAATGTGTACGAACTCCCAGATCGTACATATGCTGACACAATTTTGAGAGGGGGGAGATTTCCTAATTTAACCTCAATAATTGTCGCGTCTATCCTCTCTAAAACGGGAGTGGGGATGACGTGATGTTCAATTATTGATTTCACATAAATACAAGTACCTCCGTAAATGCGCTGACGATTAAAACTATCTCCGGATCTACTATTTTTGTAAATCCGGTAATTAGCGATTAGGGGTGTGCACTCCGGGGGGAGTAGGGTCTCTTGTACCAATAACACATCAAGATTTTGCTCTGATACAAAGTCTCTCACCTCAGCGATCCTGGGCCGCAGACTATTTGCGTTCCAGGTGCAAACTTTAAGATTATGCAAATTTATTATGTTGTTACGGTTGAACATTAACGTTGGGGGCCGTAACTAAGACTGACGTATTCGTTGAATAAAAAATAAGCCATATCAGCACCGTGGGATGCAGCACGAATTGCTGGTAAAGCTTTTTTATAAGCTTGGAGTAGAAGAGGTGCATCACACCAATCTTCTCTCATGAGTAAAGCTAGACCTGAAAATATGTCGGTGAAAATTTTGGTATTAGTTGCATCCGCTGGGACCGACTGATTTGGAATAGGGGTTTTAGCAGCTGGTGAGATTGTTTCGCTCTCCACTGGGGTTTCTAATAAAGGAAATTCTGACTCTGAATTAGTCAGAATTTTTGAAAATGACACATTTTCTTCCACTTTTCTGAAATTTTTAGGAGGTCGGTGCGCCTTGGATAAATCCCATATGGATTTTTTTTTGGGGGGGGGGGATTTTTGGAAGTTAGTAGTGGTGTTGTTTCTACCACTTGGCTTAGGGAACCGGGGGCATTGGCGCCAGTTCGCCGCATGATCACCTGCACAATTTGCACATGTTAGTTTATCCTCATAAGCTAACGTGCATTCTTTAGCTCTGTGAGGTCCTGCACATTTTACACATTTAATTGGTAGTTTGCATGCTTCAGAGCTGTGGAAGAAGCCCTGGCACCGCCAGCATTGAGAAGGCCCCTTCCTTCCTCTGTAACGCTCCACTGAAATTTTCGTGCCAAACATTTCAGTGAGAGTGTAGACCGTTTCTGACAGAGGGCCGTTTGCAATTTGTGCATAGAATAACGGCATCGGTGACTTGGTCTGGAATTTTGACAGTTGAGTGATGCTGACAACTGTGAACCCTTCCTTTTGTAATTCCTCTTTAATTTCCTCAATTAGGAGTGCAGGAGGGAAGTCCTCGAAGTACGACCTTTATGGACCTATCTGTTTTTAACATAAAGGTTTTAAACTCAGCACCCTGAGCTTCGAGGAGATGGGAAAGGCTTCGGTGCTCTTCTTCGGTCTCTACTGTGATCTTTAAGAATTTGTTGCCCATTACTGAGCGTAGGGAAGGAGCCTCAAGTTTTAGAATATTGAGCATCGTTCTAAAGTCTGCTCGGGGGGTAACAAAGAAGGGCGGCACTCTTCTTTGTTTTGGTTGTGCAGGCGGCATTTCGGCACCGACCTCGTTGTCTAACATAACCTCTTCAATTCCTTCTGGAAGTTTTTGAGTTTTGATTACATTATCAGATTTGTCATTATTAATTTTTAAATTTTTAACTTTTCTGATGAGGTGGACAGCCGGGGCTATAAACCCATCCTCATCAGCTACTCTCTTCCTACTTTCTTTAACGGGACTGCCTTTCGGCGTAGTTAGTTTTTTATTTATCCCGCTCACATCAATTTTTCTTTTCGGGGTGGTTTTAACGTTAGGTTTTGAATTAGCTTTTTCAACATTAGAGGTTGTGCTAGGGGTGTTTTTACATTTTACTTTTTCACAGATTAAGTTTAATTTCCTAACATTTTCTGGTAATTTAAAAAGGGAGATCCCTAATTTTAACAGTAGGTTATTAAGACAGCTGCTTACCTGCGCTATCTCCTTCTTTACCTGCTTGAAGGTGTTTTCGTCTTTTGCTGCAGTAAGTGCCTGCGCCCAGTTGCCCAACGTCTCCTTCAATGAGATGGCTTGAGTGATTTCTAAGGAATGTTCGGCTATGTATTCTTCCGTAATTTGGATGGATGACGGCGATATCGGCCTTCTCATAGCTTCTGAACTTCTCTGTTCTTCATATTTTCCTCCTGGTAGGTCTGCATTTCCATCACTTCATCTTCACAGGATGAGCCCTGATTCCCCTTTCCGCAATGGTCCTGAAAAGGACCAGTCCGGGGGGTCATTGCTCTGGGTTCGATCATCTTCTGCGGGGACATTATGCCCAAAAGCAGCTCCTGCTCCGCCGGTGACGGAGCTCGCTCAACACACGACTTCTCCATTTGGAGACCAAATCGAGAATCACATATAAAGATACATGAGCGTGAGCTGTACGTCTCTCGTCTGCCAATAATGGCGGGAAAGCATCACGTGATTAATGACGTGACGCAACATGGCCAGCATGTCGCCATACAGGATACGGGATCTGTCAGCAGTTCCTACATCGGCCATCATGACAGGATTGGCGACCTCGCCTTATGGTATATAGTATGGTAAAATAAACAGTAAATACAGAAAAAATAATAAGATGTAAAATTGAAATATTTACAAGATAAAACAATCAAATTAGTCATACCATCCGTGACAGCATAAGAATATAGCAATATAATAGCCTGCATTGGAAATATCGAATAACTAACTAAAAATAAAAATAATATTAGTGTTGAACATATAAAAATATAATACCACAAAATAAGCAGAGAAAAAAATCAGTCTTCTATCGTCCAAATACACACACAAAAAGAAGGGAAATAGTTCTCTTTTTTCTTTAAGTAGTGTTCAGTGTTTTCTTTTGAAAAACAATTCAAGTGATATGTTCTATATTGCTGGACCATGGTTTTATATATTCTGCACAAGTTGAAGTTTTTGATGGTTCATCGAAGAAATCACTCTTTTCAACGTCGTATGCATCGTTTGTTTTAATTTTGATCACTTTATATGGTCCGAGAAATTTTTGTTTCAATTTGAGACCAGGGCCAAATTGAGTGCGTTTGATTGCGACGAGAACATTCAATTGAAATTTTTGAACATGTTTGCGACGCAGATTGTAAGTATGGCGATCTTCTTTTTCTATTTTGAGGATTTGTTGTTTTGCGTCTTTACGGAGTTCATCACGCTGTTGGCGAAATGCAGATTGGATCTCTTCGTTGACGATATCGAGGATTTTTATATCATGCTCAGATTTCATTTTAGTTCCAAACAGAATTTCGAATGGAGTAGAATTGATACTTCGTTGAAATGTAGAATTAATTATTTGCTGAACGGCGGCAACATGGCTATACCATTTTTCAGGATTTTCTATGGATAGCTTGGAGAGTACAACTATGATAGTAGAATTAAGTCTTTCTACCTGACCGTTTGATCTTGGAAGTCCAGCTGTAATAGCAATATGAGTGATATGCTGATGCTCACAATATTCTTTGAATGTCTTGGATGTGAAAGCGGTACCTCTATCCCTAATAATCCTTGAAGGATTGCCGAAAACTAATCTTTGGCATTCGAGCTTATTGAGAACTTCAGCGGTGTCGGTGGACTTGGTCGGGTAAAGCCACACAAACTTCGTAAAGGAATAGATGATTGCCAGAATAATCTTATATTTCTTAGAAGTGCTGGGGAGAGGACCCAAATGATCAATATGGTATGTATAAAAGGGAGTATCGTCTTTGTCAAGTGGGTGCAAAGTGCCATCTAATTTGCCACGTTTTCTGTTATTTAGAATGCATGTTACACAGTTGCGTATACATCGTTCAATTTTCTCTTTCAAGTTCGGAATAAAGAATTCTTTGTTTAACAGTTCCTGCGTGCATTTTACTGCAAAATGGCCTCGTTCATGACATGATTTAATGATGTTGGCCTGCATATCGTCAGGTACGACAAGTAAATCGATTCCGTCAATGTTCTTATATAAAATGTTGTTTTTGACTATATAGTTCTCATAAGGTGCATTTTGAAGTAATGCTTTTATAACTGTAATATGCTCATCTGTCTGTTGAGCTTTGAAAATTTGAAGACTGACACAGTCTTGAATGATCATGCAGCATGGTCTTCGGCTAAGGGCGTCGACATGAGTCATCTTTGAACCGGTTCGATGCTCCATTTCGTAGGCAAAATCCTGAAGGTATAATGCCCATCGCGAAATGCGGGAATTCATTTCTTTTTTATTTAACGTTTTGACAAATGCATTACAGTCAGTGATAATCATAAAGTGTGATCCGAGGATGTAAATTCGGAATTTTTTAAGAGCTTCTACAATGGCGAGTACCTCCAGTTCATAGCTGGTGTATTTTCTTTCGTTGTCAGACGTTTTCTTGGACATATAATACACTGGATGGAATTTGTTATCATCTTTGGATTTTTGTAGTAGGACTGCCCCAAGCCATCAATTGACGCATCTGTATGAATTTCAATGGAACTGCCTTGATTAAAAATAGTTAAAACGGGTTTTTCAGAAAGTAACTGTTTTAAGCGTAAAAACGCATATTTTTGCTGAGCTTGAAATGGAAAGGGGCTGTCGTTATGAAGCAGATCACTAAGAGGTTTTGTTATAGTAGAGTATGAGGGGATAAATTTTCTTAAATATCCCGTAAGACCTAGAAAACTTTGTGCGTCTTTTGCATTTTTTAACTCAGGATAATGAACAGTGTTAAGGCGTTTGAGAGCCTCAGATTCATTATTTGCGGGAATGACGATGTCATCCATATACGGGAGGACAATGCCTTTTGCAATAAGATCACGAAAAACGGCATTTATGTATCTCATAAAGACAGGAGGACATGAACTTAAACCGAATGGCATATAATGGAACTGAAATTGACCTGTATTTGTTACGAAGCTGGTGTAACAACGACTTTTTTCTTTTACCGGCACATGAAAAAATCCGTTACGCAAATCGAGAGTACTGAAAATTTTAGCATTTTGAAGACGATCTAAAATGTCATCAATTAATGGTAGTGGATAATGGTCTTTAACTAATTTACAATTTAATTTTCTATAATCTATACAGACTCTATGTTTTCCATCTTTCTTACGAACTACGACAACTTTACTAGCATAGGGTGAAGAACACGGTTCTATAATTCCATTTTTTAACCACTCGTCTATCTGCGCATTTACTATATCACGTTCGGCAAAGGGTAAACGTCGAGGATGTGGAAAATTGGCTCATCGTCAGTAAGCGTTATATCAAGTTCGATGTTCGCGGTTTTAGTTTTGTTAGGTTTATAGGCTAACAAAATCTGTTCAACCTCATTTGCGAGTTTGTTTAGAAATATTCAAACCTATATGAAATGTGGGAGTATCGGCAGAAATAGCCATTATAAAACTGTCGGTTTCAACAGGATCATCAGATTTAGAAATTTTGGAAAATACAACACCGTCAGGTTTAATAGTCACATTTGCCTGATTTATTACGTCGCAACCTATTATTAGATCATAAGTAGTACAATTATTAGGTACCACAGAAATAAAAATAGGAAAACTTTGTTTATCAATAATAATTTCAGATTGAAAGGAACCTATTATTTTAGTTTGGGAAAAACCGAATCCAGTTAATGTTATCTTGTTATTCGTCAAAGGCGGCGATCCTAGTTTAATCTATGCAGAATGTTTGAGAAGTGTCGAAAAACTACCAGTATCGACTAATCCGAAGAGTGTATTATTAAGAATAGCAACTTCTTTATGCATATTCGACGGAGAATGCAATAAATGTACAGCGTTGACATTATCATGTGGGGTAGAACTGCCATTCCGAGTAGTACGGTGACAATCGGAAGATTTATGTCCGAAAAGATTACAAGAAAGACATTTAGGACCACGAGAACGATTAGGGCAAGACTTAGAGATATGACCAAAATCGTTACAGTTGAAACAACGCATCTTATCGTTAGTCGGATTACTAAGGTTCGATTTTGATTCTCTTTGTTGGACAGGGATTTTATGTATTGTACCACGTCTTTGGCCGTTATTAGCATATCTAGAATACGACATCTTTGAATTATTTGCGTTCATTGCACTTATGATAGTTTCGAAAATTCGTAATTTTTCTTTAAACTCAGAATAACATTTTGCACCGTAAAGAATAATTTTATCAGAAGGGGAACCCTGTCTCCCATTTATTGTGTATTGAATAACAGAACATTCATCAATAAGGGTTTCAGATTGATTCGCAATTTTACGTATGGCAATAAAATACTGCATAAAAGTTTCATTTGAGCGCATTTTACGTCTTTCGAGTTGTTTATGTATTTCAATAGAAGTTACTTTATAGGAAAATTCATTAATTAATGCACTTTTAAAAGCATGATAGGAATTTAGATTTCTTTGAGAGAATAAAAAAGATTTAGCTGTGCCGGAAACTAACCTCTTTGCAAAGGTTAATTTTTTTTTGTTCGCTTAAAGAAGGAAAAAGCGAAAAATTCTCTTCAAAATCGCAAAAAAAAACTTTTAATCGAATAGGAATCATTTCATGTGAAGTTTCTACAACTACCACAGAGATCGCGTAATAAAAAACAAAACTGAAAGTTTATTTCATTCATCGTTTGGTTATTCGAGGAATCATTTTCGAGTGATTCCCTTTTGGCGCCAGTAATTAATGCCCGACTCTTATTTATGTATGTTTCGTCTGAAGTTACGGGGATGGGTAAGGAAGAATTATTAACGGCATTACTAGTAGATGAACTTTCGGTTTGAGAAATTTGTTGAGGAGACAAAGGTTTTTCTTCTGTTTCCGATAAAAAACTAGTATCGAGCGAGTTCTAAAACTAATTTAAATTTGTAAGGGCTTTAAAAATATTTTCACACAAACCATCTTTGTCGGTCTCAGTTACTTCCAAGTGTAATAAATTAGAAACGGAGATAAAGTCAGATAAAGAAAAATTCTTCAGCAATTCTTGTTTACGTTTTTCTACATCTAAATTTTCAAATCTTTCAAAATTTCTCATTCTTTTTCGAGAAGAATTATCAAAATTACTGTAACCTAACACAGAGTTAAGCAATTTTACTGAATTAGTTTTTGCATATTTAAGGGAGTTAGCGATTAATTGAATATCGCCTAGTTCTAAAGACATTGTAATTGATTAAAACAGAACTAGTACAAATTAAATCAGTATTAAAATTCAATGGGAGAATGAAATAAAGTAACGTACTGTGAATTATAAACTTATCATGAATCGCATTTATTTAGAAGGGAAAAAATTGCGCCTACCTGGTTGGGAGCAGTCGAACTATTCACTCTTAAATGATTCACACCTCTCCAAATAATTCAATTTCTTCTGTAATTTAGTAATGTCGAACAGGATGATGTTCCTTTTTTAAAGCAGCCAGTATATCTCAGCACAGTTGCACAATAACACAAAGTAATAGAATCATGAAAGTTTTCACTTTTCACTTGAATCATATCCACGAAAAACATCCACTAACGTCCATTCACCCGTCCAGTAAATCATCCACAGCAAAAATCCACTCTTATCAAAATTTTTAGCATCAATTTAGCGTCTTAAATTGTACTAACGTCCACAGGTTTTCAACAATTTGGCGGGGTATTTGCTAGGGGTATTCACAAGAAAGGCCAAGCCCCCCAAAATGTGGGGAAAGGCAACGACCAGCATAATTATGAAAATATATTTATTATAAATAAAGAACAAAACATTACTATACTAACATATAAAGATACATGAGCGTGAGCTGTACGTCTTACAAACTCAATGCCCAACTCTCGTCTGCCAATAATGGCGGGAAAGCATCACGTGATTAATGACG
>JAPMOR010066534.1:22221-39822 GCA_026543865.1 Argiope aurantia
CACACACACACACACACACACACACACACACACACACACACACACACTGATATTTTGCTGTTTACCATCGCCAGGCAACTAATGCAAACGTACTGGTTTTCTTTACTATAACTACAAAGCACACAGCTGTCGTGTGTGAATACTGAAAATAAAAATCATAAAGCACAATTCTTGGTATTCACGACTTCAAGATTCACAATTTTGTAATGAGAGAAAGGAGGTAATACCTTTATTAGAGAGTCTACGAGAAGGCTATGGGAGACCCTCAGCTTAGAAAAAGAAATGTGTTCACTTTATTGTTGTTTATATATAAATAGTGAATCTGACAGTTTAAAACATCTCAGGGGTTTCTCCCAAAATTTCTTTCATTCTTCGGGCATCAATTTTTTTCCTCGCATATGAGCGTTTTGTGCTTCATAATATAATAAAGAAAATCAAATATGCACTTCCGACAAATTGAAACCAAACCCAGACACAGATTTTTATGTGAAGATGAATGTAGAGATCAACAAATCAGCAGATAGAACTTCTTTACAGATTTAGTTTAAAATTTAAGATGGATCTACACTTTAAATGTATCGCATATCAAATCAATCTATCTAGTTCCCTTCGGCAGTCGAAGAGACATGATTTAAGCCAAATACCACATTTCATTCATCTATTTCAACGCATATTTGAGTTATCGTGTTTACAGACTGGAGTTCAATTTTTTTGACAATTACAATACTTTCTTCATATATATATATATATATATATATATATATATATATATGGGTTTTCCTAAACTCACTTATTTGTAAAGAGTTTATCGTATATTGTAAGAAATGAAGAACGATTGAACACCAGCCGATCAAAACCAACTAAAAATGATAAAATATTTTTTATCAGAGATTTTTAAAAACGTTATTATGCATTTAAAAAAATGACGATACTTTAAACATTTGCCATTTATAATCAATTTATAATGTTACACTTATTTATAATCAACGCTTAAATAATAAAAGGGAAAAGTCCGCGTATATTTAAAAAAATAAAGCAATACGATACAATTTTTTTTTAAAAAAATATTCAGTTTCAAAATATTGATATCAACCTTATAATAATGCGGTATCTGCTTTTATCACTATTGAAAAATATAATAAGAAATAAAGGATTTTGGCTGTGTTCATATTGAGCCACATTTGAAAGAATAGCAAAAAATGGTACCAATTTTAATAATTAATTATTGTTGCCTTTCTATTAAATAATTAAAAATATAATTATAATTATTCTTTATTTTTGATTCATCATGTGTGTTAATATTTCAATGCATTTTGCAAAACTATTTAACTTAAAGTTTTTATTTATTAGGTTCTAGACATATTTTTTTTGAAAAAATAAGAATAAGTTCTTTTTATATAGTAGATAGTATTAAAAGAACTGAATTAAAATTGGGAAAAATAAAATGATTAATTATTGTTTGAGATTTTCCAAATATTTCGCAGACGATAATTTATTTCAATGTAAATTCCATATTTGCATTAAAAACTTTTCTTTCCTTAAATGGCAACTAGTGGAATTTCATGAAAAATTGTGAAAATTCTTTATTCTAATTTAAAAATATCGTCCAGAATGTTGGTTTCTATATTGGGATAATTATGAAATTATTACAATGATTTTGCTGGTTTTAAAAATCGTCATTTGACTTCATTAATGCAACAGAAAATGAAAAACTAAAATGTTCCAGAAATTGTGATTATGGAAATTCACAGATGAAATTTGATGAATTGTTTAAAAGAAGCCACGAAGGCAATCGTAATTGTCGCTACGCCTAACAGAAAAGCAAATGTTGTTATCTTCTTGGAAATCTTGCGGATCCATTGCAAAGTACGATAAACTATCAACCGAATTGGTATAGATAATCTTAAAAAAATGTTACACCTGATGAAAAGACTCCATCTGATAAATGGTTCCTGTTCGCAATTATACAAATCCTCACTTTAACATCAACAAAGAAATTTGGTAATTAATCGTTACCTTATGTTTTGCCTAACTGGAATAAATACAATGTATGGAATGAAGATTGGAAAGGTAACAAATATTCTTATGAGTAATATAGTTATGATTATATATCAAAATTTAATTCAAATCTAATGAAAAATTAGTCTCACTGCTTCAAATGTCCTTTCTTAAAGTTTCAATTTTTCCTAACAGCGTTTAATGATATAATAATTTATTAATAAAATAATTTACTACATTCTTGAATTGCGGCAGATTTTAATAACTTTCTTATTTAAAACTCTTAAGTTTTAAAGAATTAATTTTAATTAATAATTTAAATTCAAGGCTAAATTTGAAACTGATCTTTTCTCCTATATTTATATATTTATGTTTAAAATTATTTTTTCTGCTATAATTGCTCTATTTATATACCATTCTAAATATGAATAAATAATTTATTTCTAAAGCTTTAAGAATTTCTTCTAATTGTAAATATGCAGCAAATGTTATAAAGAAACATATTTCGTGATGATTAAGTTAATAAATATTTAAGAGAAAAGCAAATTAATAAGTTCATTTTTATGCCATCCTCGATCCTATTACGCATATTTAATTAAAGTTTTTTTGAGCAATAATATTTTAAACAAAAAAGGTTCGTTCTTCTGCTATCAAAGCTGACAGAAGCGGATAGCAAGAGAATGATACATACAGTGTCTCACAAAAGTGATGGGACACTTGTGCTTTACAAAAGGAAAGTGTAATAAAATAAATAAATAAACATGTACAAAAATTTTGTGGGTGCGTTTCATACTTAAATTTAGTAACAATTATTACATAACATACATTTTGTCAAAATATTAAAATATTAATTTAATAAAAATACAATTGTTTAGAACGGAGCAAAAAATGCTCACATAAGTGATGGGACACTTACTTTTCCATTAAATATTTATCCAAAAATTTTACTTTTTAAAAGGTTTTAATATTTTGTTGGATTTCTTTTTACTTTTAAAACATGATTTAATCTTCTTGGGATGGATTCGAGTAATTTTTTTGTGATTTCTGGAGTGATTTTACCCATTCTTCTTGAAGCATCGATTTTAATTGTTGTTTTGAAGAAATGGTGTGTTTGCGAATTCTTGATTCCAATTCTTGCCAAATATTCTCTATGGGATTTAGGTCTGGAGATTGTGGTGATGTTTTTATTATTTCAGGACAGTTATACGGCAGCCAGAGTCTAACATTCAAAGCAGTGTGCTTGGGGTCATTGTCCTGGTAGAATTTAAAATCGTTATGAAGGTTCAATTTTCATGCTGAAGATTTCAAATTTTGCTTTAAAATGTCAATATACATGTACTGATCAATTATACTGTCAATATAAACATGATTACGAACTCCAGCGGACGATATACATTCCCATACCAAAACTCCTCCACCTCCATGTTTTACTGTTGGCACCAAGTTCTGTTTGCGAAATTCTTCCCTGGGTTTTCTCCACACCAAGATTCTACCGTCAGAACCAAATATATTAAATTTACTCTCATCAGCAAATATAACTTTATTCCAGTAAGCAGAATTCTTATTTATGTTGGATTTTGCGAAAGCTGGTCTGAGTTTTCTATTCTTTTCACTTACGAAGAATTTTTTTCTGGCTACTCTACCGTGATATCCAGCAGATCGAATTACCCTTCTAATAGTCTCAGGATTAACAATTATTCCATATAATGCTTGTAAATCAGCAGCAACTTTAAAAGCACTCTTTCTAGGATTTTATTTTAATATTTCGAACGATAATTCGCTTTATTCCATTGGATAGCTTTGAGGGCCGGCCAGGTCTTCTTTTATCCTGAATAATATGATTCGTTTTATATCGTTTGATGATATTGAAAACTGTTGAATGACTCAAGTTAACTGTTTCAGCAGTTTTTCTAATAGATTTTCCACGTTCAATATGCAAATTAATAACTAATTTTCGAATTTCAAGCGAAGTTTCTTTTCGTTTAGCATTCATGGCTGCACAGAGCTAAAAAACACAAAAATTCCAAAACAAACTGGAAAAAAATACTGCAAACGATTTTATAAATTATTGCCAATTGCTTTTTAGTAAAAATAAAACCACCAAAATATTTTTATTGCTTATTTTAGACGATTTTTGTTGCATATCTAATGGTGTCCCATCACTTATGTGAGCTATTTTTTGCTCCGTTCTAAACAATTGTATTTTTATTAAATTAATATTTTAATATTTTGACAAAATGTATGTTATATAATAATTGTTACTAAATTTAAGTATGAAATACACCCACAAAAATGTACATGTTTTTTAATTTATTTTATTACAGTTCCCTTTTGTCCCCCATAAATGTCCCATCACTTTTGTGAGACACTGTATGTTAACGGACTGAACGGAAATTTTCTGAACTGGGTTGTTGCTCTGCGCATGCTCAGATTTAAATAGAGCAAGTTAGAATATTCACGTTATTGCTTAGTAAAAAGTAGGGAAATTTGAATAAATGGGGATTCTATTAAGGTCATATACACGTGAAAGAATTTTTTCGCGGTTGGAATTGGAAATAGAAGATGTTATAGATGATTTAAAGAAAGACCTTAAAATTTTAATAATTTTACTAGCTACTGAAAGAAATCAGAGATTTTTTAAATAGTATATCTCAATAACTTCCAACACACACAAAAATTAAAAAGTTTTTTCAATTAATTTTTTTAACTAATTAAAAAGGTTTTATAGCTAGAAAATTTTTATAATCCACACTTTAAAAATAGGATTGATTTTTGAATTTTTTCATATTTCAAGATTTAGATAACTTCTAAAAAATGGCAGTCTTTAATTACCATTAATTAAGAATATAAGTTATGAGAGTATGGTTATTTTTCACTTTTCTGTTTTTTCATGATTATTCGAATTCTTAAATGTATTTTGAATGAGTATTACGTTTTTTTAAGAGGGATCTGCGCATATTATAAACACAACTGAAATAACGATCATGTTTTACAAAATAAACAAGGAAAATATCTCTATCATTGTCTCAACTCTGAGCAATCACAACAATGTTATTAATTAGAACTTCCTGGTGAACATTTAAAATTAGATTTACAATTATTTCTTAAAAATGCTTCTATTTACTTTATATGACATTTCTATCACTATTCGCTTCTAAAACAGCCTGAATTTTTAAATTTTGAATTTCATTATTTGAGTAGAAGGAGTGGCCGAGGATGTACTATCCATTGATTGGTGGATCTTCTTCGTTGCAAAATTAAATTCATCATCTAAAATTATGATATCCAAAACTTCATAATTCAACTGGATTTAATCGATGAAGATTGAAACTTTACTTGTTTAAACGAAATTATTTTAATATTAATAGGAATAGAGAATTGTTTAGACATTTAACAATAAAATTAACTCTTTAGTCTTTGTTTAGTAATTTTTTCTGAAATTCAGTCATTAATCTAAGGAAATAATCGTTCACTTAAAACAGTTTTCCATAAGAATTAAAAAATAAAATTATGTTATACCATACTTTCACCATTACCTAACAATGGAACATCTATAAGTTTCCGTGTTTCAAAATCGCCCGTATCTGTTGAATTATTTACTATAGTTTCAAAAATTAATGTAAATTAAAGAAACAGCCGTACGAAAATGAAATTAATATAATTGAAAAGGTAAAATTTTATATTTTATGATGGTATAAAAACATCTTATCAGATAATTTGTTCTGAAGTTACTGCAGAAAAATGGCAAAATTTCAGATATCTAGTTGGTTAAATATTTAATTTTTTTTGCACTTTGAAACAATGATAATCTTTATCTCTCTTTCTCTCTCTTTATATATATATATAAAGAGAGAGTGAGTGATATTGTCATTGTTTCATAAATATATATAAAGCAAACGTACCAACACGGAAGTCCCTCATCACTCTTATAATTTATTGTTAAATGGCAACTGTAAACAAATTATGGTACGAAGTTTTGACTACTACATTAAATATTTTTACAGTTGCAATAAATTGAGCGCTTCACTTAGCTAATTAATGAAACTGCTAAATGTTATTAAATGTTTTGGAAAGGATTCACTGAGTAACCAAAAAAGTCCATTTAGGCAAGAGAAAAGAATCTATGAAATAAGCTTCAAACAAAAATTTTAATCGAGCAAAAAAAGGGGTTAACTGTCACTAGATGGATAATCGCTGACTTGCTTGTAAAATTGATGTTCATATCTTCCAAAGAAATTATCTTGCAAAAATTATCTTTGTGCCATTTTAAGATTAAAAAAATTACCTTTTTAAGGAAATAAATGTCATTTCGATATAATTTTTTCTTTAAATTTTAATAATTTTGTTTTATACAATTTTATAACTTATTTTTTAAAAATATTACTCTGGAATTCAAACCAATCTGCCGAAACATTAGATAATGTTCATTAGGTAATCGTTAGCTCTTTTTTTAATTTAAAAAATATATATTCCATATTATAATTTACAGCCGAAAAAATCAATTATCTAATATTCTAAACGAACAAAATATGTTGCCACCAGTTAGTTATCCTTAGTTAGTCGGAAATATCTTGCATTTTAAAGTGGTGTAAAAATAATTTTTGAGCAATAGTATGTGTCGATAATTGAGAAAAAAAGTTCAAATGTCGATTAATTCTAAATAAAAATTATAATTAAATTTTGAAAAACTCTTCCTTAACGAACGCCTACTGCCCCAGAATTATGTACCATATTTTTTAATTCTACTAAGGCTATGTCTATAAAAAAAAATTTTTACCCTTCGATTACAATTTAAAATTTTTTGTTTCTGTTCATTTTATACGTAAGTACAGATAATAGATTTTGAATAAGTCAGATTTGTTTGAGATTTTTCCAAATTATTTCCAAGCCAAAAATTGAGACACGATGGACAATTTTTCTACCCTACTCCCACTTTTTTATTAAGACATATTTAAACCAATTTTAGAAGGTTAATGGGATCTATATGCCCTATTAGTACTCACAGTGTTAAGCGATTTTTTTTTATCACGACGTAAATGACACATTCATTCTTTCGCATGATGCAGTTTACAGAAAACGTGCAAGCGAATGCAATAATTATGTATCATGCTTAAAAAGTAAGGAGGTTTTAGATAGGAAAATTACTGTTAAAATTTATGATCATCTTTGCTTGTTGATATTTGACTAGTCGCTGATAAAAAATTATTTCAGGAGATTTGTAAATATTTTGATAATATGAAAATTTAAACGCATCAATTTAATTTTTAAATGGCGAGAAAGGGTTTAAAATAAGAAAATCATAGAATTTGCAATTATGTCGTCCAATTTTTCGGGTAACTTTAAAAGTTTTACTTTGGTTAAAAATTCGATTAAATATCGATTTGTTTGAATGACAACATAGTGGTGTTCTCCTAGATAGAGTAAACAAGCGTTCCAGATTATGTCGTCAAACCAAATTGCGATTGTTTGTCGGATTTGAAAAAGTTCCAAAAGTGGCGAATTATACTAAAATTAAATGCATCGATTTGTTTTTAGCATATCAAATGATTTGATTCTTTATTATAGGATTTTGATTCTTAATCTCACTCAGAATTTTTTCCCCTCACAATTATTCTGAGATTCCATCTAACTTGCCGGAGTTTCTCAGATTTTTTTTTAAAAAAAAAAAAAAAAAAAAAAAAAAGATTATTTAAGTTTTAAAAAGTATATCTGCCGTATAGTTATCCTTTTCTGGTTTTACTATTAAAAAATTTGGTGAAAATAATATGAATTAATCAGAGAAAATTTGAAAAATAACAGCAAAATTAAATATATTACTAGTTATTAAAAATATCGTTGTTTCCGAATTTTTTATTTTTTAAATCTTATTTATATGTCTATTACCGAAAATTTTTATTTGGCCAAGAACATCATGGATTGTTCAGAATACCTGATCGCCATTTTAAATCAAGGACAACAAATATAAGTTTGTCTTTGATCATTGATTAGAAATGAATTGGGAACAAGTTTTCTAATACTGAAGCAACCAAATTCTTTGAAAACATTAATTATTTTTTTCTAGAATGTAAAGATGTCGACTAAATATACAAATTTTAGAAATTTTAAAGATTGCATTTTGAGATACGAAGCAATTTTTTGATGCTGGTTATTTTAAACCAGATTTTCTAGCGTTGATTCAATCTAATTCCACGAAAATACTTCTGTTTCTTGCAAGGTTGTAAGGACTCTAAAAATCATAATTATTTCCGAAAATTTTGAAGAATTTCAGCTTGTGATATGAATAAGTTTCTTGATACTATTATTGTGCTTTATTATTTCTATTTAAAATTCACTTTTGAAGGATAAAGGGCTATTCGTCGGACAGTATAATTGGCATTATTCTGCTTATTTTTAGAATACTGCATGTATTCTTACTTAGCATACCGTTTCTTGTTTCCCAAGGGGCTGAGCACAATGAATTATGCATAGATGATCGTTCTTAATATATATATATATATAATCGCAATTTTTTCAAATTTAGATGATACATTTAATAGATAATTAAAATTTACAATAACAATTAGTGAATAATAATACAAATACATCAGTCATCATATTAAAAGTAAAGTTTAGAGTAATAGATACTGATATAAATTTAAAAAAATCCGCGTGCGTTTTTTTGCTTATATTTAAGTATTCTTTTTTCAGTAAAAAGCATACAAAAAGAAAATATCATATTATACAGTTCAAAACATTTTACCTCAAGATTTGGTTAAATATATGCATTTTAGGCTTTTCTGAATATGAAAAAATCATCTTTGGAGTTTTTTCTATATTTCTATCAGCTTTCTGTTGACACTCTAAAGCAAAAATGCAAGTTAGTTAGTGAAAATTGGTATGATATTTTATTATAAAACTGCAGGTTTTATCAGCTTTTATACGAAATTGGTCTGTAAAAAATAAATCTGCCTGTCACTACATGAACATGTCAAACACGATGCATCGCTCAGCAACAAACTGGATAGCTGAAATTCGGTATAAGTTTTGCTATAAATAAAAGGAAAAACTGTTTGTCGGCGTATGTACTTCATATTTATTACTGTGATAACTTAAAAAGGTAGCAAGCTAATTAGTTTAATTTTATTATATAATCATAAATTAAATTTCTGGATATACCTAATTTTGGTCTAGATTTCTCATTGAATAGACTGTCTTGACCGTTGCTCGATTATGCGAAAACTGGATAGTAAATGAGCATAAGAGTCAGTCACAATGAGTCTTGTTTATATGACTTAGTTCTATGGTAATGGATGTGGTAATTAAAAAATCAGTAGATAATTTGTCTCTTTTTCTGTTTATTTGCTCCTGAACACATTAATTCTTATCTAAGTCTAGTGAATGAAATTTTATGTGTAATTGTTTGAAAAATTTGTAGATCAGTGTCAATTTTGGCCCCAGTTGATCAACGAGCAGTTGAAAATGCATATTTGATTCATTTTGAGGTAATTGGGACTTCCTCGACAGTGAAAACTGTCGAATTTGAATTACAAATAAGAATGATTTTATCACAAGGAAATATTATTCATAAATTAGAAAAATCAAAGAGTTAATCCTTCAGCCTTATATCAGACACAATTTCTCAACTATCTAATTTATGGGAAAGCTCATAGTTCCGAGACATATAATCAAAATTTTGGGAGAAATCTCACTGGGCCTTCTGAAAGGGAAAAAAGAGTCTCCAAATTATAATCATTGTACAGATTTCGTCACTTTGTAAACATAGCCAATCAGAATTTTTATGCTTTTTTGTGCAAGTGTAATTGAAATAATAATTTCTTTTCTTGCAGTCAAAAGTAATTCATTAAAGGTAGCAGACATTTTTAAAGGAATATGATGTAAAAATGTATATTTTTGTTTGTTTTCTGATAGCAAATCGAAATTGTGTTGCAATGCCATAAACCAGTACGCTCAGAAAAAGTAATTCTGAATAATACTACCAAGAATTAGCATAATATGTGAGTAAAGGCCACAGTGAATATTTTCGTTTTAATGCACTTAAAATTAAAAAAAAAAATGCTGAATTTCGTAACTTGAAAAGTACATAATCTTTTTGATTATAAATAACAGTTAAATATGTATTAGTAATAAATATATTAGTAAGAACAAATTTAACAGATGCATAGTGCTTAATAAATATATTTGCAAAAATAGATTTAACAGATTTATAATGGTCATAAATATCATAGAATGCAATTTCATATAATGCATTTTAAGAAATTTGTGTATGAAAGCCTATATTTGTATAAATCATCTTTCGGAAAAATTGTAAAAATAAATGTTCGAATCACGTGAACACTTAATAATACAAATTTAATATTTTTATGAATTTTTAAGTATGAATGGGAAAAAAAGTGATTTGTAACATAATAAAATTTTTGTATGATAGCAAAGTCGATATGTTAAAATAACGGAATCCCAAAAATGGTGCCCAAAACGCCCAAAGAGTTTTCGAAATATTCACAAAAATTATTAAATTCCTACAGTCAATTAGTAACGCCGCTTTTTAGGGGATCGTAAATTAAATTTATTTGTAGATATATTTTTTTCGTGAAACACGAGCTTCAATGGTCATTATAATATCTTATTTATCTAATATTAAATTTATTTTCCGATCAGACGATTTTAAATTGGCACGAAATTTGTATTCCTTTTTATAAAGACTAATGGGTTTTTTTCTCACTCAAATGATATAAAATTTGATTGTAGAATGACTGAATCCAGAAATAGGTGCATATAATCATTTTTTTACTCTTTGCTAGCAGTTATTTTTTTCAAGTAAAGGAAATCTAAATCTAAAGAAATCCACTTCATTTCCTACCTTTCAATGAGTTAATTAAAGATAAAATAAGGAAATTAATTAGCACTTACTATTAATGTATATTCAACGATTTAATATGACGCATTTATTAATAAATTTATTTTGATTAGGTAGGAGATATTTTTAGAATAACCTTGCAATGATTTCTTCAGGGTTTTAATATATTGCCCTCTTAACAGTTGCGTCTGTGGCAAAGTACAGTTTTTAGCTCCTAGTTTGAAAAATGGTTGCATGATAACGGGCTGGTTTTTATTCGTTTGTATTTGTTCATCTTGGTTACAACAACTATTGCGTAACAGAATGAATGTCCATTACTCTGTTATTTTTACAACAGCTCTTTATAGTAAGTACTCATTCTCTCTCTCTTTTTAGTGTGTGGTTTTCGCAAGTCCCATCGCAAAGTTTGCAAATAGAAAGCCCGTCTACAATGTTAATAAGTTAAAAAAGTATCATGTAGTCGATAAAGACCGCGATTCCATACTAAACAATTTTTTCGTTTGCTACCAAACTTGTTAATTGTTTTTTTGTTTACAATCCAGTATACCCTTTAATTAATGTCTGTCTCTTCGACTGATGAAATTTAAACTTCTTGAAGAACAGTTAGGTTTCATAATTACAATTTGAATTTCACATTTCTAACATATTGCGTTTGTGGATTGTCATATTTCAGTACCTGTGAATAGACAGACTGAGAGACACTGTCCTTAAATAGAATTTAAATTTTAAAATTTGACACAATATGCAAGTCTGATGATTAAGCCTGTACAAAATTTCATCCACCTACTTTTTTCTTTTCTTTTTATTTTTCCCGCATAAACTTCGTTGGTAAAGATATACTTTTTTCAGAAGATTTTATCTAAAATATCATTCATATTAATGTCTTTGATGGAAAAAAAAACACTTAACAAATTTTATCTTCCTAACTAGTTCCAGGTTTGAGTTAGCGTGCTTGCAGACGGACAGACGAAGGATTATGTGCTAAATGATAACTCGAAACTAAACACAAAACACACATGTAATTAGTACACAAAGTTCAGGGGGAATAAAAAAATATTTCTAAACTATTTGCCATTAAAAAGTTTTAATGGGAAATTCTTATTAAGTTTAATTTGGACTTTTTTAGTATTTTGCAATAGTTTGTATTTTGTACTGACGAATAAGTTAATAATAACAAAGCCGTGGATCCAGCAAATATTACTTTACAGAACAGAATGTTACAGTAAATATCAGCGCAAGCGGGTTGCAGAAAATAAAAAATAGCAACTTTTCTTATTGTTAAAACTACAAGTTGTGGAGAAGTAATGTCTGCAAAACAAAATAAAAAATACAGCCAACATCTGTTCTTTTGCATACCAGGCATATAGTATGTAGTGTTTCCAAGATAAGTCTCACGAATTCGAATTTCCCACCCTCTAAAATAGCTACCTCCCTGAACTTTGAACTCTTGAGAAAGGAGCTTAACCGCAGACGATTTAGACGAGGAAGTCACTTTTAGTTTGAAAGGTTTTGAGAGAGTTCGATTTCTTACAAAGTGCTATTCGATTTTGTTATATTTAAATAAATTTGATTTTAAATACTACTTTATTTTTATGCATTTAGTGATATAGTAAAGGAAAAGCGCCTGGGGTATAGTAATTTTTTTCACGTTTTTTTTAGCAATCTATTATTAAATAAAAGCCAGAAGAATTTTGTATTTGAAGCTAGACGTTAAGATTAAATTCTAGGACAACTGTATTCCCACTGACTGCTATTTTTATCGCTACGCCACAACGTAAAATTAATTAATAATCACGTTTCAGTTTGCATTCATTTTAGTTTCTGTTCCAGATCATTTTCCCCCCTGCTGAATAGAAGGTGAGGAAATCTAAGATTCCTTGAAGGAAGCTTCGGAGCATGAGGTAAGGGGTTTTCTTTCAGTTTTCTTTTAATAGTTTTCATAAGGAATTTGCATGTACACTCGTAAAAAAAAAGAACCCCTCTGAAACTTTTTATTTATTTATTATCGTCTCTTCCCAAATTTGGTGTGGTTGGAAATGACTCGAGAGGACATGTATGTTCCAACCAACAAACTGATTAACATAGTTAATTAACTACAATCTCGAAATTTTTCCATTACGGAAATCGAGATTTTTTGCTGAATCAATTTTTCATCTTGAAATAGTCTCTCAATAAAATTTTATAAAATTCTGAAAGTAATTTCGAGCGTTATAGGGTTTTGAAAAAATACGCTTCCAATGTTAAACGAGTCTTATAAATAATACAAATTTAATATTTTGTATGAATTTTTAAAAATTAATGTGGGAAAAAAGTGAATTGTACCATAGTAAAAATTTTACATGGGAAACTAAGCAAAACTAATGTGCTGAGTTGTCGAAATCCAAAAAAGTTGTGCGCATTTTCCAAATAGTTTACAAATTTTGACAAGAGTTGTAAAATTTCCATAGCGGATTTTCAACGCCTAATTTTTGAGGGATCGTATATTAAATTTATTTATATTTATAGATCTATTTTTATGTAATAGGAGATTTAATAATCATTACAATGTCGTAAAATATTAAATTATTTACGGATAAGACGATTTTAATTTACCATAAATTTTACTTTCTTCTAAAAAATGATTTTCCCCCTTTCAGACGATATAAAATAAGATTGCAGGAATGATTGATTGTAGGAATGTTTAATTAATTTTTACTCTTTATCCGCAGTTATCGTTTGCAAGTAAATAAAATTGAGATCCGAGGAAATCCATATCATTTCAGATTATTCAGTAAATGAATTAATGCTAAAATGAGGATATTAATTAGCACTTATTATTTATGTAATGATTGGTTTAATGTTGCTCACTCATTCATAAATTTCTTTAATTAGGTAGAGAATATTTTAAAAATATCCTTAAAATTATTCCCTCAGAATTATGAAATAATCTTCTCTTTGCAATTGCGTTTATGAAAAAATATAATCTTTGAACTTTTTGTTTGAGATATTGTAGCATGATAATGAACTTTGTTCGATTCGTTTGTATTTATTTGTCTTGATTATATCAGCCGTTTCATAATAAAAAGAATATTCGTCAATTTGTTTTTCTTACAGGAGAAAACTTAATAAATCTTCTATCCGATTAACAATTGTTTCCGACTGAAAATAAAAGTCCGTTTGTCTAAGAAATACCGATAATTTCATTGATTTAAAAATAATCCGCCTTTCTCCTATCAGCGACGTTTTAAGAAACAAACAAAAAAAAGGTTAAAAAACCTATTTTATTCGCTATAAAAATTAAGGTGTATGTTAATTTATTAAGGTGGGATCAACTAAAAAACTAAATGATGGGAAGATTTAAAAAATAATGGACATTCTTCAATATTTAATTAAAAAGAAAAATATCCGTATTTTGAAAAATCATATGCATAATAAGGATAACTCTGAGTCGTGTTGCTTGTCCCTCCAAAATTCCTGGAATAAAAAGAGCAAAAAGAAGTCCTACTTTGTTAATACTGAAATTAAGGAAGTCTTACTTTGTTAAGCTGAAATTTGTTTAATATATGGCCCCCAATGGATTGCCTCTTTGGCACGGAAATTTCAGCAAACAAAAATAAGTATATTTCAGAAAAGCGAATTTCGGAGAGAAATTCGATATACATCCGTAAAAAGACCGGCTGAATTCTATTATTAAAAGATCTCGATTTCCACAATAGAAAAATTTCGAGATAAAGGCTAATTAACAATGTTCAGCCTCCGATGTTCAGCCTCGGTTAATTGGTTTGTCTGCATCAACAAACTTGGCCTTTTAAGGCATTTCCATCGACACCAATTTTATGACGATGCGATAATAAATAACAAAATTACAGAGGTATTCATTTTTTTTTGTTGACGAATGTACGACTATAAAATTTATATATTTCTGAATATTAACTGTGACTACTAGTTTATGTCATAATTTTGTGTTCCATTGATACCCAGAATAATTAGGTTTTCGTCATTCACCGATTATTCAACGTTATCTTTGTTTCCTAATTGAATCAAATTTATTCCTAATTGAATTAAATTGAATATTAATCAAATCCTAATTTATTTATTATGCGGAATGAATACAAATCTCCCTTATCAATTATTGGATGTTGTTTGCCGATGGTATCAATCGAATAAATGAAAGTTTGATGTAATCTGAGTGTACAATTGATTATCTAAAAAAATGTATCTGAAATGCTACTTTTATTTTGCGCCTTATAGAAATCGAAACTTTTGAAAAGGTTTTTTTTCCTTCCCTCAGTTTCAATCGTAAAGACTCTGAAGCAAAATGGCGTTTTTAATGAAAGTTTGTGACAATCAATGAAATAGTTTATTTTCTATTAATTAAAGAATTTATATTTGCTTCGCGAAAAGAAGCCAGTTGGTGTCTAAGATTTGTTTAGATAGAAGTTGAATTTAAAATAGCCAGAAGATAAGAAGGAAAGTTATTTTAAAATATTTAATCTTATTGATAATAAAAATCATTTAATGACCCCATTGAAATTTATTAACATTATAATATGCATAGGCTGGTATATTATCTATTAATTTCGGTATGCACGAGGGAAAAAAAGTTCAAAGTCTTCAACTGGTAAGATATATGAAATTGGACCTAGAGCTATTGTATTCAACTTTTAGTTATTTCTTGATTAGTAATGTTCATCAATAACGTTCAAGCATATAATGGTACAAAAATCATTGATGCACCTTAGAAATTTTTTTTAACGCTATTTTTATTTTCGGATATTTTTCTCTATTTTTCACAAATTTTTAGGAAATTTTTTAAAATATATTTTGCAACAATACTGTTAATTTTAGAAACTGGATTTGCACTCACGTGCGTTCCAGCACAATTTTTTTTTGTGTGTACATACATTATTCAAAATTTGATGCAGTTTTAAAATTGAAATATACAAAGAGAAAACAACGAGGATAATCTTTTTCTGTCTTGAAGTTTCAGCATCATTTCTTAACTCTTTAGATGCCATTTTCATGATATCTACTTATAAACGGGAATGGCAATAAAATTCCATCGGAATTACTCGTCTTAAATATTGGGCAGATAAAAAAATGTTTAACTCTAAATTTTGCTTTTCGTTTCCTGATAATGATAATAATAATAAAAATTGAACTCTTATAATTTTCTCCAGGCCTTTCAATTTTTATACCTTATAGAAAATTATATACAAGGTGTTGCCGAATTCAACCGACAAATTTACAGAGGTGATAGTAAGCATCAAGAGGATAGAAAATCAACATACAACTTAGAGTCCCAAACTATGTTTAGTGGGTGAAAATCGCAAAAATATAAGGAATCTGAGAACTGTTGGAAAATGTAAAAAATTAATAAAAAAAAACAAATAATGATTCAACTATGAATTTTTTAAAGTAAAAGCACATTCTTAAAAGTTTTTTTTCATGTAGATAACACGCCTATTTGATGATCCAGGGAGTCATAAATTACAAAAAACGAAAAAGTAGTTTAGAACCCTTATCTGCAAAAATATTAAAACTTGAAGAGAAATAAAAGATGGTAAATGAAAAGAATTTTGTACTCTTTTATTTGATATAAGCATGTAGTGTGAAAACTGAGGAGTTTTTAAAGTATATTCAAGAAAAACTAAAATGTGCACCAGAATACATCGCTACAACTTCGGTACCAATGTTTGCAATGAAATCTGACATGCTGTTTGCGAATGAAGTTTAACGACCATTCATTCGGCAATGATCATTAATGAATATTTTCTCGCTGCTTTTGTTTTCCTCGAACGCATGGAAAATATACATACGAAAAGGCTTCTTCTTCTCAACTATCTTGGGCAACTATCTTGTTCATAATCCTAGTAATCATAGGATCATTCTCTTAGCCAAACTCATTGTCTTCTCGACGTTTGTTTTTGCAATTTTCACTGCATAAACGTTACTTGTGACCCTATGTTTCCTGGTAATTTTTCATCTCCTTAATGTTTACTATCACCGTCTCTTAATTTATCTTTTGAATGTGGCAACATCCTCTGCAAACATCGGTACCGAAGTTGCAGCGATGTATTCTAATGCACGTTTTAGTCCCCCATGGGGCAGTTATGGACGCTTGACTTGATGCGTTTTTGTAGAAGTTTAACCTGCTACTGATATGTTCTTTCCTTTTTGTTTTAATGATTTTTGGTTGTGAGTATTCTTTTATAGTTTATATTATGTTATTGTAATTTTCGCTTAAATTGAAAGTTATAATTTATTGTTTTATTTCTGTAAAAACTGATTTATCTCTAGGGCCTCAATTCTATTTTTATTCTTTTTGCTTGTATTGACTTGGCATTATATATATATATATATATATATATATATATATTAAGCAACAGGTATGTTTTTAGCCATAACTTAGCGAGAAATCATCTGAGAGACATAAAATTCAGAAATGAGGTACAGCATTTTGTTCTGAAAGAATGACGAAAGCATAGTTGCGCAGAAATGAATACAATGCATACAGTATGGAATCAAAAAAAAAAAAGGCTTTATTGAACTCATAGTATCGTTACACATGATTGTCTGTCCAAGAGGAAGAACAGCAAGCAGATGTTCCTTAGTATGGGATATGCCCTCCCCTTACTGCAATGGTTGCTTCGCACCGTCTCCCCATACTCAGCACCAGATTGTTCAACAGTTCTTGAAGTAAGAGTGGCCATTCCTCAATCAGCATCTGTTTAAGTTGTCGGGTGTTCCCAGGAGGATGTAATCGTGCC
>JAPMOR010066541.1:0-63054 GCA_026543865.1 Argiope aurantia
CATGTTTACTTCATGTGCATAAAATTTATAACAATGGCAATAGTTGTCATAGTTTTATATTTTATTTTATTAGCGGGAAAACTTTTAAATAAACGCAAAGATGTAAGAGACTTTTTCGTTCTCTTAATTTAAAAAAAATCAATAAATAAAAGATATATTTGGATTTTATACATCTTGTACAATACTAACATGTAAGAAATATTTCTTCTTCGTAATTTAAATAAACAATTACTTTTATCTTAAAAAAGAATAAAGAAATGAAATTTAAAAACTGATTTACATAATTTAAATGAAATAAAATAAAAAGCTATTTTAGATTTAAAATGCATTTCATAGTGATATGATAATTTTCACGAGAATATTTTCGTCGACATTCATCGTAATGCAAAACTGTCATTTATAGTTTTACAATCTGAAAGAAGTAGTGTAAAAATGAGTAAACGTTAAATTTGAGCATTTTCAAATTGTTGTACATTTTTGCAGAGAAATGAAGTATTGAAAACTAAAATAAATCAAATAAAAAAAAATTAATAAAAATTGAATATACTTTCCAGATTTAAATTTTATTAAGTAAGTTATTTAGCAATGTTTCTTCTCACAAAGAAATTCTTCTTTAGAAAGAAAATAGTGCGATTTGAAGGAGTAATTATATTTAGAAATGGTAAAACAGTCATCTGACAATAAATTACTCTTATTACAAGTTGTAATTGCATAAATAATAGCAATTACTAATAGCTGTAACAGCAACAGCCTGAAATAACTATTAACTATTGTTATAACAAGCTATTATAAAAAATCGTTTGGCAATAAATTATTGCTATAACAAGCTATTATAAAAAATCGTTTGGCGATACATTATTGCTATTACAAGCTGTTATAACAATGTTTATGCATTGACCATTTTTTATTTTATTCATTTCCTGCATTGAAATTATAGAATGTCTGAAAGTGAAAATCATTAAAGGCGAACTAAATACAAAATGATACTCTTCAAAGGATCTAACGAATAATATTTGGATTAAACCGCCAAATGGCATATTTTAGGCACGATTATCCTTATAAAAACACTCATCATGTTTATAAATAAATTTATTTTTCAATAAGCAAAAGTGATAAAAAAGAAGTGTTTGGAATATGTTGGACTTTGAATCCTACGAATGCTATTCAAAACAAGAATTGAACAAATAATTTTATCTAATGCTGAAAAATTGAATAAATAAATGCAAAATAGAGGTAATAATTAATTTAAAAATTCTATAAAAATATTCCAAATTCATTTGCTGCATAATTAGCCTATATAATTATTTTAAAAATCATAGCAAAGCATGCGCTCTGAATCACGTTAGTGTGGTCACTCATAGGTGTAAGTTTGCGGAACGAAATGGTCTCTTACAATGACTTAAATGTTAAGAGAGATATTATTTTTATGCGCGAGTGAACACTTTATGAGCTGTAAAGGACACGCCATTTCCCCTTTCAGCAACGCGTATTTGTTTTTCCAACAGGATTAGAATAACAGATTCACGTTTGCAAAATTACGTAATTAATTGCATATTATTTCCGATGAAATTGTATTTTACGTCATTATTTATTACATAGAATATCAATTTTGAAAAGGGAAGGCATGCTTTGTCAAATATTAAACTGAAAATTTTCCATTTTTTTACATTATTCCATTTTGTTTAATTAGTTTGATTAATTAGATTAATTAATTTGTATGAATTAGTTATTTTACGTTTTGTCTACCTCAAAATGTAAATGAATCATAAAGATTAAGTTCAAGTGCATATAATATCGATTATTTTATTTTTGTGCTTAATCATGACACTTACATAATCATAAATTGTGCTCCTTTTCTTAAAAAAAATATGTAGGTTAATTTTATTATTAATAACTTAAATTTGCTTTAAATTTTACAATATTTATTCTTAAATTACTAATTAAAGTTTGCTGCTACCTCTGGTAATTAAAAAAAGAATATAAACATCTTGTATATATATATTAATTTTTTTATTTAAAATCTCATTTTTTGGATCACAACATTTCTTGTATATTTTTTTAAATAAACTTATGCAAATACATGAATTAATTTTTAAATGAAAGAAAGAAACTGAATTAGATCTGAATTTTGAAACTGAATAGATCTGAATTGTGAATTTACAACTTTGTACCAATCCCTTTGAACTAATGAACAAAAAAGTTTTCGAAAGGCATACACGTTTTTCTTCTTTATGCTATGACTTATGCTTCGTTATATCGGACTCTGAAAATAATAACTCGAGCACGTGTTATGCTCATGGCTTCGTCTTAATACCCTCACAATTTTTATGTGGGGGGGGGAGGGGTAGAATAGCACATTCACTAGGGAATGCATAAGAAAAATTCCTGGGATTCCCTTTACTCTATCAGGGGCAACTTGTTCAAGCTACAATGGTAAAAACGAATTGCATATGTAAATAAAATTATTCGTTTATTAGAATGGTACAGCTGAACCATTCCTTTAATAAATGAAATAAAATTTAAATGTTACATAAATTTAAAAAAATCCCTCAAAAACTTAAATTTTTTGAATAATAAGTATTTTTTGTGAAACGAATAGCAGTTAATTGTAAATAAAATTTAAACAAACATAACGAATAATAATTTGAATAAATTTTTTTTCATAACATATATTAATTATAAGGATTTTTGATGGAAATTCTTATTTCATTTGTTTAGAATTCTCCTGTTAAGTTTTGAGGTACATAAATCCTTTCTTTATGAAGATATATATTTCTTTCATATTTAACTACATAAGTGTGTTTATTTAAAAATTTTAAATGAGTATTTAATAATTAAAAAATAAATATTTAACTATATATCCGGTTTTGACAATAAAGAAAGTGCCTTTTCTTTCTTAGTTTTAATGTTTTTTTCTTTCCTTCAAAGAATCTAGAATTGTCTAATTCCACTAATCCATATAAATTGGATTGAGAACTTGTTCGGGTTTCGAAATTTTCCGATTATCCCAAATTTATTGCTTCACTGTCACAGGTTGTCATATCTCAAAGGTCTCAAATTCATGAAAAAGTTCAGACATGAGTTCACCACTATTTCTTACAACGTCTTTTATTTAACGATTGATTTTTTTATTGAAAATTGATTTATTATTGTTATTTTTTAATTTGACCCAAACGTGCCTCTTGCTACAAATGTCACATTTTGTGTGGCGAGATGTTATATATTTCGAGTTAATTGAATTTTTTTTTGTTGCTATTTAATAATAACTTTGAATGTTATTCTGCCCGTTTTCCTTTTATTTTTTGTGTCCTTGACTTTTTCTATGGATGACTTTTTTAATTTCCGTTTTTGTTTATGATAACATTGTATAAACAGAAATTGATCATAAAATGTTTCTTAAGGAAAATATATCATAGAATTTCATGGAAAAGATAGATATTCATGAGTTGGTTCTTAATTTAGAGTGAAGCTATTCATGGAAAGTTACTGACTCAGAATTTTCAGCATATTTTAGAAATAAAAGTCAAGGTCAAAATGTTTGCATCTGCCGACCGAACCATATATGAATTAGCGGAGTCATAGGAAAAGTTCTGGAATCAAGGGGATTTTCTAAATATAACTCGTTCAAACTTTTATTCAAAGAACCTCATTAAGAAATGTATTAGCATATAAATTTTTAAAAATCTTTATTAAAAAATGGTTACTTCTCAATTATGTACAAATTTGGACACGGCAAATAAACTTGTAAATTTTCTGTTATCATAAGAAATAAACAATATTTTCGGTTTGTAAATTTTTTATGCAAGAAATTAAAAAAATATTTGTAGAAAAATGATTATTTGAATCATAAACTTTTATTAACCGAGATTATATGAAGACTTAAAATTAAAAAAAAATAACTATACTTATAGCTGTTTGCACTTTAATATAGGTAATTGTTTTTTTAACATAACTTTGTGAAATCTCAATTAAATAAATATATTTTTTATTAATTAAAATGATTGTGAATTAATGTATTTTAATATGCATTAATATATTTTATATTAATTGAAATGATAATGAATTAATGTATTTTAATACGTATTAATATATCTTATATTAATAGAAGTGATATATTAATATGTATTTATATATTATTAGTGAATTTTTAATTGTGAATTAATATATTTAAGACTTCTGTAACGTTTTGAATAAACATCAAATCAATATGTTTCCAAGTTTGCTTGTATTTATATTATATCAATCAATTTTTTTATAGTTTCATTTTTTACTACGGTGACTGTCTTTGTTAAAAATGAATTTAGAAGTCTTATTTTTTTCTACTATTATATTTATAGGATAATGAAATTCAATCTTTCAAAATTTGGCCTTTCAGTTGTTCTAATTTACAATACCACGTGATTATATATTTTATGTACGATTGAAAAATAGAATAACCATATTTTTATCCTTATGCTAATGCTTATACTTATGCTAATGCTAGTACTTATGCTAATGCTAATGCTAATACTTATGCTAATATAATGTAGAATGTATATTTTCTAATGGATGGATCTACCAAGAAAATCTGGCTTCTAAATTAAACTACATAAGACTATTTAGCAAATTTTAAATATTAATGAAATTATATATATATTATTAATATTTTTAAATGAAATTATAATTAAAAAGCCAAAAGATTAATCAAAATTCAAATTGAACAAATGACCTAAAAGAAAAACGGATGCTCCTCGATATAATTTTTTTGCCACATTATTTTTAAATAATAAATACACCGTTAAAATTATTTTAAAATGCGAACTTTAAGTGTTTCCTTATTCAATAGCCGGTTAAACCCGCTATTGTGTTTTGATATTGAATTTTTAACTTCCAAACGATATTTTATTTTTTATTTTATCTGTAAAATGCTCACGGAAAATAATTTTTTTTCTCTCCAAACTTCAGAGAAAATCGTTTGTAATTTTTGCTTCTGCTAAAATGACTACCGCGGTGAAGTACCAAGATGGATTGCTTTAACCTTTTGCTGTCTAATTTGCATAATTTTACAAACCTTTTGATGCAAAGACTGAACTTGCCCATCTAAATATATTACAATGCATGCTCTTATTCACAGGGCTACTTTATACAATAAGAAAAAAGAACCCAATTCATCATCATTTTTCGCCCAAAATGCATATAAATGCGCATGCGTAGTTGGATGGATGTTATTTCTCAATGATTGAGTTTTACCGCAGTGTTGAAACAAAATACGAGTCTAAAAGCTCCGAGGAATCTCACGAATGTCTAATTCAATTCGAATTCAATTTCCCAACTATTCGTGTGCAGCATGTTTCCTCGTGACGTTTAAGAGAATAGAAAGTGAAGAGCAATTTCCAGAATACAAAAGAAGGGTAAGACTATAAAATTTCTAAATATACGAGTGCTGACTTGTATTCGCTTTCTCCACCCCGAGAATTGCATTCGAAATCGCCCATTCTTTTTTCGATGCCGATGGAACTGAGTGGTAGAATTTCGTATTTATTATGCAAACTTAGTATGTCAAAGTGACGGTTTGCAATGCATATATTTTGTACTAAAACCATTATAACAGATTAAAACTAATGTTTTGATAAAAATATCTCGCAGAATTTTGTCAATTAAACATAATTATTAATCAATTTTAACCAAAATGATGTAATATCATTAAATATATGAAATGCAACTTTCAGTTGTATTGTAGGATACTTTTTTAAAAGAGCTGGCAGTCGCTTCAAATTAGAAATTAATTTATTTAAATCCATGATATAACATTTGAAATAAATTAAAATTAATTTTAGGTTTTTAATTCGTTTTTTAAATTACATGACCATACAATTTTAATGTGACGCAGCATGCGAAGTTTATCGGTGAAGTATTCAAAGCAGAAATAAGCAGCTAGCAACGTATCCTTAATTTTTATCACCTCATGGGTGAGTTCTCTCTTTTTAAATGTTAAATAATAAAAAAGTAAACAAACAAGTTTAAACAACAGATATAATCCAACTATTACATTTTGAGAAGCAAGATAAAAAAGAATTTATTTTGTAGGCACGAATAAATTGAATCTGTTATATATATTTTTAACACCATAATGATAGCTCGGGTGGTCTGAAACGTTTAAAGGCTTTTCACTTAAAGAAGAAGAAGGGCGATTGTGGTGTTTTGTTGATTTTGAAGGGCGATAGGCTCAGTTTACATCAAAGCGTAGTTTTCAAGCAAGACATAAGCTTTTTGAGACTTTCCTTTCGATTTGTACTCCAGCCTAACTTCCTTTGCAGCCTATTTCTTCCTGCTTAACCCAGGAACTTAAAACTGTAGTCAAATGGCGAAGACTACAGCAACAACTCACTTTGCCTTCCTTGCTGTACTAACAAGGAGCTGTTTGACCTTGTCGAATTTAATGCACACCAGGCTCATATGGATATTTGATGCATTGGATTTTGAAACTGAACTTCACCAGTCTCGAAACTGAAATCTTGTCAATAAGTCAGTTTGAGTTAGTAGGGTAAGGGTAGGTACTTAGTTAAACTTGCCTCAGTAGAAGACCACAGCAACGTTAACAGTTCACCCTTCATGTCTTCTATGCTATATTAACAAGAAGCTGTTTGACCTTGTCGAATATATGCCATATATATCAAATGGATATTTGATTGCTTCGGATTTTGAACCTGAAATTTTCCAGTCTCGAAACTTTGCCAATAAGCCAGTAGGAGTTAGTAAGGTAAGACTGAGTTAAACTTTCCTCAGAAGAAGACCACAACAGTGTTAAAAATTCACCCTTCATGCCTTCCATGCTATACTAACAAGGAGCTGTTTGACCTTGTCGAATTTAATGCATACAAAGCTCATATGGATATTTGATGCAACGGATTTTGAACCTGAAATTTTCCAGTCTCGAAACTAAAACTTTGTCAATAAGTCAGTTAGAGTTGATAAGGAAAAACCGAGTTAAACTTGCCTTATTTGACTGAAGATAAAAGTAATTTTATACATTACACGCGTAATGTTACAAGGGAAAATTCAATAAAGTGTTCATTTAAAGCAATTCCTCAAAATCTTGAGAACTCAAAATTTGTGAAAAGAATTGCTAAAGGTGATTCCGAAATATAAAATTTAATAAATTGATGTTGGTAATAATATATGATCTTAAAATTATCTTTTAAGTTCATGTTAAATATCAATGGACAATAATGAAACATTCTAATTTAGTCGGCACACTAGTTTTAGCATTAAGAGAAACGTATTGATATTCCTTCTTATTGTTTTTTATTTCAAATATTTTAATGATTAAATTTGAAAGATTTAAAATATTCATTAATCTGTAAATCTCCCTCTATTAACTAGCGGCTCGAATTTAGTGGTTGCATTCGAAAATATCAACAAGTGAAGTTTAGAAATTCTTTATTGTATTTAACTCGAAAATTAATTTCCTATAAAAAGATTTATTTTATTAATATGCTCTAATAAATTTATTAATCATAAAGCACAAATATTTATTTTTTGTAAATAATTGCAATAATTTGAAAGATGGAAAATATAAGTAAAATTGTGGATAACTACTTATTATCTCAGCCTCTTCTGATGTTAATTGGAGCAAACTGTTTTAACTATTTTCCTGCAAAAAATAATTAATAAAAGCGAAAAAAGGAAGAAAGACGGTCCAAAACTCTATACTTAATGTCAAGAAAGTTTGCGCTTGAAAAAATTCAATTATATCTGTAAAAAAAGAAAAAGTTTCTATATATTTCATGGTACCGTGGATACATTTTCTACCTTCAAAACACAATTTTCTATTAAAATTAAAATCCTGAAAGAAATAAACCTATCATTTTCTAAAGACCTCGCACTTAAAGGTCTTCGTACTAACAAAGAATGCTAAGCCATTTTTTATTATTTTTTTTATTTCTGTAGCTCGCACGATCTAATTCTGTGCTACTTGTATATCATGGATATTAAATTGCCGAGGCGTTAAGCCTAATTAATATTCAACTAATTATTCCTTGATCTAATTGTCACTGCATTATAAATCACATTTGCATTCTTTTTTTTTTCTTTTTTTTTTTTACTTACCTCGCGTTGGTGCCGAAAAATATTTCAATCCGCCTACGCAAATCAACAAACAAACACTTGTTGCCAACACTTGGCATAATAACAACACCTGACCTATTTTTCCTTTTACGTTCAACCTAAGAGAGAAAGTTCAACTCAATTCTTTCGTAGACTTCATATCGTGTTCTTTTTTTTATTGTTATGTTTTCTTTGTTATTATTGATGTATATTTCTCCTTACGTTTCATATAAAAATGTTCCATGCTCATTAAGTGAGAGTTGGCGACATCGCACTTTATGTTTGAACCCTTTATTTTCTTCAGACGATTTTTTTTCCAACGGGGTTGAGTTGTTCTGAGTGTCACTGAGGCCATTAGGTTATTCCTGAGAATGTATTCGAATTGTGATTGGAATGTTTTATTTATTTATTTATTGTTTTGTTTGCTTTTATATGTATCCTTGATAGGAATCGTGAAGACGCACATTGTGTTACGGAAAAACTTGAATTATTTCGATTGAGAGCGTTTTTTTTCCCTTTACGTAACTATCTTTTTATTCGAAGTTAACACTTGATTGTTCTGTCTTGTAAATTGTAATACTCATGTCGTATATTTCAAATAACTTGAAGACCTAATCTTCACATCAATTTTTCTTTGATCGTGTTGGTCCAAAATTAAAGACCAAACCAGTTTTTTAACTGAAACAGTGGGAATGATCTCCCTAAATCTTTCTGGCATATTCTCAAATAAAATCGTTATCCCAGAGAATGCCTTGCATAGCATTGGTCTATAATAGTTACGAAATATTAACTTTCAGCATGAATTTAGCATTTTTACTGAATCTGTCATTCCATCCTTGGAGAGCGTTTTGGCAATTAATCACTGGCATGCTGTTAATGGTATCCAAAGACAGAAATAGGGTCGGGATAGCCTGGTTGGTAGGGTGTTCGATTCGAGTCCCTTGGGTTACGAGTTCAAATCCTATCGACGAAGACTTTCCGTGTGTGTGGTAGCTTATGAATCTTATGCTTATGAATCTGTCGTACTCGGTAAGTCCTCCATGTCGAGAGTAATACCACTGGGGGTACTGGATCAGGGGTGATCGTTCTCTGATTCAGGTCTAAATTACGATCTGTGGATGAGTGAATGAAGTCCACCCCGTAAAAAGGGTTGTGTAGCTAAGTCGTACATTGGCCCTAGATGCCGCTACTGTAAAAACAAGAGACGCACCCTTGGCTTAAAATCACTGATTTCTAAAGTCAATGGGTTTGTCTATGATAAGTGCCATTAGAAACAAAAACTGAATTTTCCTTTTAGATGTGTTTTTTTTCCAACCGATCGAAACAAAAATTTGACACAAAGCTACATTTAGAGTCACAAAATACCATACCAAATTTGAGATTTTTAAGTCTTTGCGTTTTTGAATTATTACCATTACATGTCTGTGAAAGTACAGACCTACAGATGGTCACCTTAGTCGTATTTGGACCAAACTTTAAAAGTGCCTACACTATGCACGTAAAATCTGTCGAAAGAATTTTTTTGCTCTAGCTCTTTTCGATTTGTAATTATCATGTTAATTTAAATACGAAAGAAAGGGAAGAGGAAACGAATTTTTTTTCTATATTAAGAAATTAATATTAGTTTTTCCCTTTCAAATTTTTTTAGCAAATGGATATCCTGTTGAAAAATATTCTGTTCTATTTAGATATAACATTCGAGGTAGTTAATAATTTTTCTTCCTTAATATAATAATAAAAAAAATCCTTAATATAAAATAAATTTTTCATGAAACATGCCTATATTAAATGTTATTTTTTTAAATAAAAATTCTATGGAAATAAAGTAAAAAAAAGATTTATTTTAAATGAATTACAAAAATTCTAGGTGTTCTAAATAAATTTCGAATTTTAATAAAAACTGTAACTAAATTTAAAAAAAAACTTATATATCTTAATTTTAAATTTTTGGCAATCTTATTCTCATTCAAAATTAAATATTTAATAAATTTTAAAAATATTTTTTAAAAAAACTTTTTTTAAATTTTTTTTCTAGTACTGTAGGCTAAAAAATTTGTAAAAATATTTTTGATTATTATTTTATTAATAGATAACAAGATTTCAAAAGCTGGGCTATTAATATCAGGACTCTATTTGCATTTTCTGCATTTCGTTGGTGAAATACATACTGTTATACAATTGATTCAGCATTTTCAGAATATTTGTTGCATAGTTACATGCATAATTTTTTCATATAAATACACTGCATAGAAATATATGTAATAGGCCCGTATTGCCTCAATATGAAATACATTTCTGAACGCTGTGTCATTCACGGTAATTTTTCGATAAATTCACTCTGGCATTTATTACATCGCATCATCTGGTCTTTGTGTTATATTAAAATGAACATATTTTCTTTCCTTTCCAAATTTCAATATTTACCAACTTTATGAATTTTATGTAGTGCATATAATAAGTGCATTTTTATTTGGGGATAATACAATTGCAAATATTATAGCATATAATCACAAGTGATTTTTACAGATTGTGTTATCATGTCATTGTGTCGTCGAATAGATAAAAAATGATAAATTTTGTGCAACAGGTATTTTTTTATTTTAACCAATCCGTCAGCAATTAAAAATAATATCCTCAAAGTTTTATTAATTCCGCCATGCCAAAGTATTCTGGAAAATATACCTATTCCCGTAAAAATGTGTGTGTGTTTGTAAAAATAAAATATAAATAAAATATGCTTATAATGCACAAACATTCAAAACTATGTTTATAGTTCAGACAAATGCTTAATATTTACCTGAAATATTTAATATATATATGAACTAGTATTTCCTTTCTATAAAATGAAATTGTAATTTTTCACATGTTGAAGAAATATAAAATTCTTACCATTTCTCCGAAATGTCAGTTTCTAATACAAATTCATTTCACAAGTAGTACAATATATTGTACACTATTGTAAATCTATTATTTTCTGATATCATACAATATTATACGGAATTGTAAAATATTATAATAGTAAGATACGTTAGAACATCGTGTTATACTTTGAAATATTGTACCATATTTGTGTATTGTTATAGTAAGTAAAATATTTCTATTACTCCAAAATATTTCTATTCTATAAAAAATGTATCACCTAGTCGCTGATTTGTTATTGAAACTAGTAGATTATTTTGATATATAGAATTAATGGTCAAGTATTCCCATATGGAAATGAGTCTTTAAAATTAATATAATAACGAAGAAATAGTCCTATTTGAGTGAGTTTTTCAGTTATTGTACTTGCAAAATTTATTTTCATTTTTTTTGAGCTGAGAAAGAGATTCTTCAAAATAATTTATAATATCTTGTAATATAGTGTACTGCTTGTGAAATGAATTTGTATTAGGCGTATAAATCCATCAAAATCTCAGAACTGAATTACTTGATGATTGCAATATTTTTTATTTGTACATTCTGTATACGTATATGAGAAAATAACCAGTGAGTGGTCTCCCTTAAATTTTCTTGCATGCTCTCTAATAAAGGTTTTACCTTCCACCACCCTCCACAAAAAATTGTGAATCATGAGTAAGGCAGAGAATACCTTACATGGCCTTAACTTACGATTTTTAGCAAATATCAATCTTTGGTAGATAACTAATAAATTTTAATAACCGTAATATTAACACTTAGCATATTTACTGAATCTATCATCTGATACTTGGCAATTTTTTTAAACCATCAATCCTGATATGCGGTTGATTATATCCGAAAATTGAATTTGTGTTTTAGGCAACTATTTTCCAACAGATAGAAATTAGGATTTTACACAGAACTGCAAGAACTGCAGAACTGCAGAATAGATCGACCACTTGTTCGTTTCATTTTTATTTTTTTTTGATATTTATTTATATTTTGTTCCAAAGTCCTTTGTCCTTAATTCCAAAATTTATAGCTGTATGCACTAAAGAAATTAAATCTATGCACCGACTTTTATCCATTGAATTCTCTTCGTTTTGTAGATATCGTGTGAGCTTATACTCACATAGCCAGAGAGACGAACTTTTCTCTGAATGGATTTTGAAATAGAAAAAATGATAGAAATCGAAAAATTTGGTATAAAAGCCAAATATTGAATTTCATCTATTCTAGCTCAAAGCATTTTTGAGTTATATTTATCACTAATTGACAGATATAATGTCAAAACCTGTTTTTCAATCTTATGGAGGTCTGAAACATGAAGATTTATCAAAATCGTGAAATCGAATTTCTTGACAATTACATACTACGATACATTTACATATTATACATACTACTATGCATTACATTTTGACGATTATATATTATAGATACTAATATACATTAAATTTTGACGATTACATATAATAGATACTATTATATATTTCAGTTTGACGATTACATACGATACATAGTGCTATACTACTATACATTACATTTTGACGATAACGTACTATACATACTACTATACATTACATTTTGACGATTACATACTCTATACTAGGTATACGAGAAAGTAAAAAAATAAATAACCTAAAGCACTTTAATAGATGAAGTATATTATAAACGTATATATTGGTATAAAGTATATAACAACGAGTACAATACTTTCTCTGTACTTCATATAAGAGAAAGTAAAAAGTTAAAGAATCGAACGAAGTAAAAGTGTTATGTCTCGTATTTAACCGGAAGAGACGTATGCAACTTTTAAATTGAAATATACGGAAGAAATATTTAAAGAGAGCACTATCTACGATCACTTAAAAATGAATGAAATACCTCTTTTGTTCCGTACTTCCCATGCGTGAAGTAGTGCAGCTTTTTTTATACTCATTAATAAACAAGAAAAATTATCAGAAACAAATCACTGCTCTCTGTTTCAAAACATTATTGATTGTACAATGGATGGTTTTATCAGTTTATCTATGTTTGGAATAAATTATTTATTACGTGAGAGAGTGTAAATAAAGTGAAGCAGCAAAGTGTTTATTCAAGCGTTATTCAATCGTTAATTATTTTTTTTTTGTTTAAAAAATACAACACGCATGTGGTTAGTTATGGAAGTGAAAAACAGACTGTATATTAAATTTTTTCCGATCTTAAATCTGATTATTGTTTTTCACCAGTTAACTGTTTTTGACGAGTGTGTTCGCCATGGAAAAAACACAACATTTTGGGTTATGACGAATTTATTCGTCAGGAGTAATAAGTAGTGGGAATTTGCCGTTTGAATTGCAATTTTAGTAAAAACTCAAACATATTCGTAAATTTCAAGATGTTAAAAAAATTTTGTAGTCAAGTCGAAATTAAAGGATGATGATGCCGTGTCCGCGTTACGACGGAAAGATGAGTGCAGTAGCTTCTAAGGGTAAAGACCCCTGAGCACTCGAGGGCAGAAGACGGATTTCTAGCTCATACGAAAATGACACTCACTTGCACAACCCCTTTTTACAGTGGGCTCTTTCACACATTTCACAGACAGAGCACATGGGAAGAGCAACCACGCTCGAACCAGGACTCGAACACAGATAACGGGGAAGACACGCTACTCCTAGACCTGGATGCCGGCAAAAGGAATAAATAAAAGATTATTATCATTGTACCATGCTTTGCTCAATACCATTATCTAACAGTAAATTAAAATAATAAATTAATTTTTTATGCTTCTGTTTGTTTATATGCAAAAAATATATGTTAGTTTAAGTAAATAAATAAATGTGATTATTAAGATAAAAAAAGTCATTTCATTGCAACATAATTTTATATTACACACACTCTGTATTTGAAGAGTGTACTCGTCATCGCTAAATTTTTGAGACAATTATTTAGATACACATTTTCCGAAGAGGTCGAAACAGTTAACTGGTTAAATGAGCTCGAATGAAGTTGTGAAGTGTTATCATTTCAATGCATAGAAATGGGAAATGACTTTATTTATATAGGCTTTGAAATTAAGTTTAACTGCGAGATTTTATTCTTATTTTTAAATGCAAGTAACTACAGTATTGCTTCTACATAACGCCACATTAGGCTGGATAGAGAACGAGCATCCGACCTAACTTGACGGAATGGCAAGCCGGATAACAAAAAAGCCGGATAGGCCGGAATTCTATGAACTCATTTCTTTGCCACCAATACCAGACGATGAAGTTTTTACACCAAAACTCACTGTTATAATGCGTATTTACTCACTTTTTATCGAGTTTTCATGGTTTTTCTTACTTTTATACCACACCGCTTTTCAATTTGTGCTCAGTTTTTTTCCAGCTCCCCCCCTCCCCTCACTGTACTTTTCCCAACTCCAAGGCTATATTTTTTGCTGTTACACCAGAGTCTAATCGCTGTATAACGCGTAATTTCTCTTCTATAGCCACTACAACTTTTTTGTTTGTTTATCACCCATTTTGAAATCTTCACTGCGGTGTACTTAAGAAAGCATTAGGCATACCCTAAGAACAATTTAAGAATACTGTACGTACTATGCGGTTATAATCAGGATCAGCGGCAACAATTAGGTCCGCTACACACTGACGAAACAACTGAGCAGAACGCTATTTTTTTTTCTGTTACAACTTGTATTTTGTACACGTCACAGAGGAGGATCGTAGCAGATGCTCGCTTCCAATACAATGGCAATATTGCCAATGCAACGCCTTGCTTTCCTAGTCCTTGTCTTTAATTACGATAAAAGAAAACTAGGCCGGATAGTCGCGAACCGGATACTCGGAAGTATACTGTACTTTTAAATAGCAAACAATTCTGTTTAAATAAAGTAAGTACGGAACATTAATTAAATAAGATATGTAATTGATGTGACGTCATCGTCACATGACAAATATACTTTTGATGTTAGTTAACATCTAAATACACATCGCGCTGAATGATTGAATTATTCTTGTTTCTTTCAGAAGATAAACTTTAGAGTTTAATGTTAAATCGTCACGAGGAATTTGGTGTAATCACGTAAGCATAATTCATTCCTATTAATTAACAATTCTAAATATTTTTATATATATTTTTAAACGAAAAATGCTTTCATTAATACAACTAATGACCTCAGAAATAAGTAAACATAACGGACATGGCCCATATCGAGTCATTTAGTTTAGTTTAGTTCAGTTATATTAACTCCTATAATAACATGATTCTCATAAAGGACATAATGAGAGGTCTATATTAGGATGAAACTCTTAATTTTAAACTCTGGTCAAATTACGAGGTCGACATCTGAGCGACATTCGTTTTCTAAACTTCCGCATCAAGTCCACATGCATGAGGTATTGTTGGTGGAAACAGGTTTGGAATCTGGAGCCGCTTGGCTTTGAAATCAATAAGCCATTGAAAACTTATCAATAAGCCACTATGTGTCGTCCCTCTTAAACCATACTGAATATCATAAGCTAAGAAAGGTTTAAGAAAACGATTTTAGCCTTAACTTTGCTTTGATTTGGATTAATCGATTAATTATAATCTATTAATCTGTGATTAATCTATTACCCTAACAAATAGAAATTTTACTGACTTGCAAATACAATATAAGACTGCAAAAGGGGATAAGGGTTTAGAAGATTTTTGATTAAAATTCAGAAATTCTAGTCATTTTAATTCATTCAGAACTATGTTTGTACACATAATTAATGCCGTTATTCATTAATTAGTATTAAATTTAATATACAGATAAGAAATATCACAGTAATTATTTCTGTCTTTTATTATTTGTAAAAATATTTTTTCTTATATCTGAGGAAAAAAATTAAATACATATTTCTATTTCTGAATATCTCTTCCTCTTTAACTCATTTTCTTCTTCTCAATTTAATGTTTTATTTTTGTATAAAATAAAACATTAAATTGAGAAGAAGAAATATTATGAAGTATTTTTGCATAAAATAGAGCATGTTTGTTTATTTTAAGCTAAAGACTGGACTGGATGTTCTAAAAAAATTAATCTCAAAATATTTTTTTTCGTTTCTTATAAAACAAATGTTTTCAATTCTTACCTATAAACACAAGTTGTGGATGCAGTTTTCATTTAATTCAGTTCGCTAGAAGTGGAAGGAAATAAAGGCGTTTATTCTTCGACTGAAAGTTGAAATTAATTCCTTTTTTTTTTAATCGCTATTTTTTAAAAGTAGTAAATATTTCGTAAATAAGAGCGTACGAGTGAAAATATCGTTAAAAACTGTGTGGAATTTTTTTGAAGCAGTTATATTTTTAGTAAATAAATGAAATGAAGTAAAATAAAATTAACCTGCAATAAAGCTTTTAAAATAAAATATAAAAGTTATTAAAAAGGAAAAGAACCGAATAAACTATAAGGAATTCATTAAATGATCAAAAGAACGATAATAGAAACAGTTTGTGAGTAAATAATTAAATATATTATTTTAAATTCAAAACGGAGAAATTAAAACAATAAACTAAGAAAAATTATAAATTGACGTATATTTTAACTTAAATTACCAAAAAAAGTGTGTCAATAATTTTGAAAATACTAATACAATTTTTATAATTTTATTTCCTTGTATTCGATGTACACGAGGGAAAAGTTCGGTAATTGTGAAACAATACAAAATCGAGATTCTGACGAATCTTAAAATTTTAGACTTTTCTAAATCCAAAAAGAATATTTTTAAATTGTGTTGTCTGTATGAGAGCACTATATCTCATAGACGCTTTGAGCTGGATCTCTGAAATTTGGTATATAGTCTTTTTCACTAGATTTATAGATTCTTTTATCAAATTTTAGACGAAATTGATTTAGAGGAAGTCTGTCTGTCAGTGTACAAACGAACACTGTAACTACAAAACGTTAACAAATGGGTGGCTAAAATTTGATCTTCAAATTTTGCTCCAAAAATGTAGATTATCGAATTATGAATCAAATATATCAACCCTTTGACCCTCTGTATGTCTGTAGTTTCTACGCTTTTTCTTCGTATGAACTTAGATAAATGAACTCTGGTATGTGATTTTGTTTTAGAAATCTCAGTGCTGTGACAAATTTCCAAAATTTGCATAAAAAAGCATTTAAAATGCAGATTTGTTTCACATATTTGGCATCTAAAATGTAAATCTCCATGAAATGCTTCAAGCATGTCCATCAGCGAATTCATCATTTGTACGTCATCACTGGTCATCCATCATTCGAGTGCACGTAAGCACGCTAATTCAGAGACTCAATGACTTGCACCATTAAAATTTAGCAGGTGAACTTGTTATTAAAAATGTGATGCTGGGCCTAATTTTGATTTTAATTGGGTATCCAAACTGCTTATTCAGTTTTCTTCATCCTATTACATAACACAAAACGCTCATATGCAAAATAAAATTTTGAACTCTCGTAGTGTTCACGACCTTGCCCAATGTCCACAACATTACGCGTAAGAAGGAAAGGGATTTAATTCCCTTATTTTTTAGAATGCGAGAAAGCATCGTGGTGACAATTGTTGCTGGTTTCTAATCATAAAAATTAGCTTGCTTTCGTTTTACCTACAGCCTTTTCTTATTTATAGCCAAATACTATTAAATATTTTTCAGTGTTACTTAAAATTGGTCATAAAAGCGTAATCAAACTTTAAATAACCATAATAAGTGAATTTAAAAAGTTTTACATTAGAAAATATTCCAAAGTGTGGGTGGCAGTACTGGATAAAGCAGTATCAATCTTGCAATTTCAATAAAATGTATTGATTTCCTTACTGCCTTACTAAATACAATTAAATAGAAGCAAATTTCATCTCGAATATTTCTTTCTCTGATTTAAAAATATTTATGCAAACATCGACTTTTAATCACTTTGTGATTTGTAGATAGCGAATCCCCTGATCCACGATATTTGAAGTTTGTTTTGCCAGTATTTTTTGAAATATTTAATGAAAATTATTATTACATCGTAGTAAGTATTTATATTGCAGTTGAAGGTGAAATGGTGACAATAAAAAAAAAGGAAAAGTAAAGCTTTAATCAACACCAAATGAGTTGAAAAATATTATTTTTTAATTATGCTTTTTGACACATCGTATGTGGCAACATTAATTAATAGTTTTCTGCATTGAACGAATCACCAGAGAAGTTAAAAAACTTGCTCAATGGGACTGATGAACATCCGGTGCAATATTGGACAGCATTGGGGTCCGTGAACGAAAGTGAGCAGTGCCCCTAGTTTTAAAGAAAAAAAATTATCATTAGTTCTTTAAGAGAACTTTAGGTGTTCAATCAAAATTGAAAGTTATAATTATCAGAATTTCAAGCAGTTAGAAATGAATGCAGTATTGAAAATAATTACGTTAAATTTAATTAAAAAGATACAGTGGCAAAATTTTTAGTAATACGATTATCAGCAACTTTTGTTGTATTAATAGTAGTGCAATGAATAAAAATATGTAGTAGCTGAAATTCTGCTCTTTGGAACAGGATTACAATATAGCATAAAATGAATTTCTGAACTCAGACCACATTTTGCAAGTTGTACGATAAAATGTGAAGCAATGACGGATAATAAAAATAAGATATTCGTAGCGTGTTTCATGTGTGATGCAAAAAATGATATGAAGATGCTAATAAATCCATCAAGCCATCTGTCGAAATCTTATATATCTAAGAAAAGGGCATAAAAAGTTTTATTATTTTTCTCTGTGGTTTCCCTGATTTCATAATTGTCGTAAGATGAACAGGATGGTAAAATTTAAAACTGTATCCAAATAAAATGATCGTCAGTTTCCTAAAATAGAGAACATTCTTAATATTTCTTTAATATTTTGCAGGGCAAATTATTATCTCTGTTAATAATAAAGATGCATGTGTGCGTTTGTCCATGTCTATATGCGTTGACATTGTGCATCCCAAACCGTTTGATTTAGAAACCTAACTTGACATAAATATATTATTGGAAGGTAAAAATGTGCATCTTGGAGCGATTCTTTTTGCAATTTTAATCAGAATTATAATCAATTAAAAATTAAGCGAAATTCCGGCGTCCTTCCATGATATCTATACTTATAATAAAGCTCAATGTGTGTGTGTGTGTATGTTGGCGCTCTACAGGCCAGACCATTCAACCTACAGCTACCAAATTTGGCACGTGTATACCTTGGAGGCTGGGAATGTGCACCTGGGGGTTATTTTTTCGAATTTTTAACTAGAATTTTATTTATTTAAAAAGTAAGCGAAATTTTGACGTGTTTCTGCTATAACTGCCGAAAATATTACCGCACAAAAAAGATTTTTACATGAAGTTAAAGATAAAAAATTTATCTTTTAAATGATACTACTGTTTTAATCTTAAAATTAAATTTCTATTTTTAATGAATTTTTAAATAAATATTTTAACTATGTTTTTCAATATTTTTTTTCGTTAAAAATAAAAATTAAGAGTAAGCACGTTTCGCATTCATGGGAAAAAAATAGCTTTTTTCAAAGTGTTACCATCACATTGATTAAAGCTCTAACTGAAAATAAATTAAATCTTTTTGGAAATGAAATCTGCAAAAATATATACTTAAAATTAAAACATGTGCAGGTATTGCATTCCCATGCCTTTTAAATTCCATATTAATAAATAAAGCATTTTAAATTTTCGCCCAGAAAATTTTACTTGTAGAAATTTTAAATGCAAAATTTACTATCATAAGTAAATGTAACGCCATTAAACTTATTGGTCCTTTTAATACGAACATGACAAATTTATTAATATTTGTCATATATTGTCACATTAATATTATATAATATTACGTTATATTGTCACATTTTATTTTTCCATAAAGATCCAAGAATTTTTATGTCTGTTCTGGCTAATTTTTCTATCTTTCACTATCTTAAAATTAAGACATAAGCAAGTTCTGTATTTTCAAGCTTTGGACACTTCAAATTAATAAATTAAAATTTAAAACTTTCGTCTAGAAAAGTTTACATGTTGAAATTTTAAATTCAAAATTTCTAATCATACATAAATGTAACGTCATTAAATTTATTGGTCTTTTTAATATGAATGTGACAAATTTACTACTGCCACATTTTATTTTTTTCGTAAAGATCCAAGAACTTTTATGTCTGTTCTGTCTAATTAATTTTTATCGTTCATGATATTAAAATTAACACATGAGCAGACCTTGAATTCTCATGCATTTGTATATTTTCATATTAATAAATAGAAATTTTAAAATTTTCCCTCAGTAAATTTTACGTGTAAAAATTTTAAATGCAGAATTTCAAATCATATGTAAATGTAACGCCATTAAATGTATTGGTCTTTTTAATATGAATGTGACAAATTTACTACTGGCAGAATTTATTTTTCCAAAGAGATCCAAAATTTTTATGTCTGTCCTGTCTAATTTCTTTTGTCCTTTCCAATCTTAAAATTAAAACATGTACAGGGTTTTGTATTCTCATGCCTTTAGATAGTTCATATTAATAAATAAAAATTTTAAAATTTCCTCCCAGAAAATTTTGCATGCAAAAATTTTAAATATACAATTTTAAATGCAAAATTTTTAATCAAACATAAGTGTAACGCCATTAAATTTTTGGTCCTTTTAATACGAATATGACAAATTTACAACAGCTACACTTTAATTTTTCATAACAATCCAAGAATTTTTATGTCTGTAGATTATTTCAGATTAATTAATATATTTTTAAAAAAAGGAATTACTTTTTAACAATTTTGTATGCAAATTATTTGATCACGAATAAATATCAAATTCACCAGTACTATTAATACAAATATAATAAACTTAAGAGTGCAATAATCTTTACTATGCCGACACCACCCGAGACAGTTTTTTAATCCTATAATGTCTCAATTAATCCAAAACATATTTTCCTCCATTCACTTTCATACATTTTTTATTGCTCTCTTTAAACACAATCCTTTCTCTATTCCTTGGGCGTGTCAACGGTGAAGATTTTTCCCACTTGTTGCTGTCTGAACCAGATCTCATCATACTCCAGACCTCCTTTATCTCATAAGTTAGCAGTAGGTACGTGTGGGAGTACGAATTACCGAAGGTTGGTAGGTAGGCCGGTTCACGTGATTCAACTCGATAAGCCGGTTCTCGGAAACTGGAAACCACTTCTTTAAAAAGCATCTTTGGTGTGACGTAATGCCCAACAAACACCCATGACCATCTGAGGGTGTTCCATGAGAGGCGATGGCTAAAAATGGAAAAAATAATAAATAAATAAACAAATAGTTGTGTTATTAAACAAGAGGGAAGGGGGGAGGTAGAGGAAGGAAGAAAAATGTGTCTCCCTCCTTTTTTAGTGATGGTAGTTTCTTTCGGCTGTTTAGGATGGAGTTGTGAAACCGATTTTCTCTTTCCTTGGAGTCTGAACAGGTGTGATGGCTTTGCAAATGAATACACCATCGTGTATGTTTCTCAATTATGGCATGTTTTGCGTTTTAATTCGTCCTATCTTATAGAGAAGAGAATCCGAGTATGCAGACCATCTGCCTATTTAAAGATGCTTCCCAAAATTTCACACTGTTTCTAAGTTCTACAATTCTATATTTTGATGTTCTACTGTTTCTATGGAAACTGTTGTACAGATTTGATGGCAAGTTAATTCATCAAAATTGATGAATCTATCTTGTTATATTTTGAAGATTTAGTGACAAAGTGACGTCCAGACATCTCTTTGACGATGTTACTGCAATTTTTGTTACAACATATCTACAATTTAATTATAAAAACAGCTCATATGTAAAATAGCATCTTTTTAGTTTGTTGAGTTCTTTACTTTCTCATATAAGAAGTATATAGGATATATTGTAATTGTCAAGAAATACGAACTGGAGACTACGACATAACTCCAAGTTTCATACCTCCCTAACTTTTCAAACAGTTACGAATTCTATTTGTGTTTGGTAATTAAACTGTTTTCCGTGATAATATGCACAAATTATGATTTTCATTAAAAATTATAATTTATATATTTTAAATTTCAGTATAATTGTGGTTTAATTAGCTTTTTAACATTTTAGTTAAAAATAATTTAAAGCATTTTCATAAAAAAAACAATTAAAAATTATCGTTTGGCATCAAAATTATGGATCATATTTAAATATCAAGAAAAATTTAGTTTTTTCCTATATAGAGAAACAAATTGCTTTATTCTTTCCAAATTACTGGTTTCTCAATATGCTCAAAGCAAAGGCTAAAAATTAAAGCTTATTTTCTATGTCATCATGAAATACCGCACAGTTTTTATATTAGTATGAATAAGACCAATTACTAGTTTGACAGAAGCCATTCTGTCCAATTAATCAATATCAACAATTAAAAATGATTGAATCATTTATCTCATTTTTAAGCTTTACTTTATTAATTTTAAAAATGGTATATTAAAATGTTATATAAAATTTTAAAAATGATATATTTACTTAAACTTTTTTATTAGCAAGTTATTTTAATGCAAAGGATTCATTTTAAGAACCACTCAAACTTCTAGAAGAGAATATAAGAAGGATAATTTAAGACGCAATAACAAGTGCTGTTGATTTTCATTTGTTTATATTTAATAATTCTTATACTCAATGAATTTATTAAAATTCTAGATATTTTCATTTGTTTATATTTATTAACTTAATAAATGAATTATCAATAATCAATGAATGTTTATAATCAATGAATTTATTCAAAGTCAAAATTTTCAATTTTGAAGTTTTTGGCAGGGTTTATTATATTTTCATTATAAAATTCAGTCATTACATTAACAAGATCACGTTACATTCCACAAATTTTCCTTGAAAGAAATTAAAAGAAAACAACCATTGGAACAATTTTTTTTAATTTAAGAATAAATTTAACCAAATAAACCCATTAAATATTTTTTTTAAAAAAAGAAAGCAATTTAGCAAATTACCCGTGTTCACAACATACGAAAAGAAAGAATGGATGTTTTCTTTTTTCTTTTTGTCGTTGCTGTGAAACAGTTTTTTTTTCTTTCGTTGGAATTTCAACCGGGGTGTTGACTTTGGAGGAAAACGACATGAAATGTGTAGTTGAATGAAATTTTGGCATTTTACGACCGTACGTTAGATCACACACACACACACAAATGTCGTGGCATTTTCGTTATGCGCAGTGAATTCTTGATGAGAGAAACTTTTAGTATTTGCAAAGGAGTTGAAAGGACTACTTTGAAGTAACTCTTTACTTATGTTATCGTTAATCTGAATATCAAAAATCTGAATTTTGAATTGTTGAAAAAGGTGGCTTTAGAATATTTCTCTTTTTTTAATATATTTCAATTTTCTGAATATTTCCACTATTTTGAATAAGTTCGAAGATATATCAAAGCACACACACATCGAATAAGTTTTTTTATATTTCTATTTCAATAAATTTTTATACTTTTTCTTTCATTAAATCTATGTTATTAAAAATATTGTGAAAAATTATTTGTAAAAATATTATTTGAAAAAATTAAAGATAAAAATGTAAAAAAAAAAAGAAAATTAAAAAATTGTTTTAAAAAATTAAAAAGTAAATATATAAAAAAATTATTGAAAAAATAAAAAATGTAAATGTAAAAATTTATCTAAAAAATTAAATGTTGCTATTTTATAATATATAATAATAATTTACAAAATATACATATTCGCCATTGAAAAATTAAATGCTGTTAATTTTTTTGGTTTCATTTTATTCGAAAGGCTAATTTTTGAAATGCCGAAAAAAACCTTGAAATAAAGCATGATTAGAATAGAACTTCAATTAAAATGCATCCTGTTTGTGGGATAGGTATAAAATATTAATTAAATATAAATATAATTGGAATTATTACAATTAAAAATCACTTTACTGATCGTATAATATAGTAAACAATTAAATATTTCACTTTTCAATTAATATTTTTAAAAAAAAAATCCTTCAGATTTCCTGCTAATACGGCAATTAAGGAACGTTTGTTTACAATAATTAAGCGCTATTGTAATGTCAGCTTACGTAATATTCGTTGTGATTATAATTTTAAAAAAAAATTCAAAGTGGAAAAGGAGATTAAAGAAAATATATTCATCTTAAGAGGAAGGTCATCGCTTTTACAACTTCATTTCAACTTCTTTGAAAATAGTTTGGATGTGACATTGAAAGATGTATTGTTATCAGTTTTAACCCATCCATTGCTATGAGTTTAACCTCCATTTTTATTAAAATGAGAAAAAATTTAAATGAGCATGATGCAAAAGACCATGTGCATGATTATACAAATAATTACTTTGAACTAAAAATCAGAGAATTTTAGTATTAATTTAAAAATTTTCAATTTATGTTGTATAAAAGTAAATATATATTTATATTTTCACATGTGAAAGTATTTTGCATTAATTGAATATCTTATGTTTCCTGAAAGAGAGCACTTCGATAATTTTTCCCCGTGCCCTTTTAAGGAGCAGAGATAATATTTTTTTGGAACCTCGAAATCGAAAAATAGAAGATGTCACATAAATTAATCTTTTAATGTAAAATTTCAATTTCATAAACGGTTTGCACATTATACAAATTCAAATTACTGTATAGATTTAATCCAAGGTTTCTGACATATAAGATCTTTATATTTTTTTCATAAAAAAGAATGTTTTTCTATATATAAACAGATTATTTTATCTTTCCCTTTGCCATTTTTATAATGTGAAAATATGATTAAAAGTTTAAATTATTTTATTTATTTGCCTCCGATTTGCAATCCTCAAAATTTAAATATATGTATCATACTTTAAAAACTGTTATTAATTGAAATGGGAAAATTGGTTTCGACTGTTTTTAAACATCGTTTGCTCAATTTTAGAATTTTTTGATAAAGACATGATTTAAAGATTGTTTTCGATATAGATATTCTTATTATAATTAAAAAGTTGCAAACGATAAAAGGATTATAGTTTGGAGTTTATATCCAATTTTGTATAACTGTGCCCGCAACTTCAATAGCATATAAAACAATCTAATACAAAGATTTAATTAAATAATAGCATAACTTGATGACTTTTTTAAAAAATTGTAATTAAAATGAAATCAAACATAAAAATATTGAAATCGAAATTATTAGTTTATTTAATAAAAGTAAGTGGAAAATAATGAGTATATATGTATTAATTTATAGAAAAAAATTGAATTAATACATGATATTTTTCAATTTTCTGGTAATTTACATTTGAAATGCCATAAAATGATCAAGTTATAAAGATGTTTAGAATTTTTGGGTAAGTTATTATTTTTTTTTTTTTTTGTATTAAGTAGGCGAAATGGACTCTCAACCTACCTTTGATTGAAAGTTTAAAGAAAAGAAGAAATGATTTCACTTTGAAAGGAAAAAAAAAAAAAAACTAAATTTAAACATAATTTTCTCGTTTTTTTCTGGTCATTTCTATTTAAAATGACCCAGGAAAGGCGAATTCCTTTTACCAATTCCGTACACGTTCCATGTTTTATCAGCAAGTGGGCGTCAAGAGCCCTTAAACTGACTGTCGGTTTCGATATTGAAAGTTACTGAACGACTCAGTTTCAAAATCAGTTTTAATACTATTTTACTTTTCTTGTTTGCGAAATGTTCTTTATTCGTATCAGTCCTTTAAAATTACCGGTTTCCAACGGACAAGAAAATTGGCGACTTGATCCCATAAAACAACGTTTCGAAACGTTTCAACGTCATGAAAATGTTTACTCAAGATGTTATAAGCAAAAATAAAAACTATGCTCTTACAGCAATTTGAAATGCTAACCTTCTGTGTAGTGAATTCTTATAATTTAATATCGTATTTCGTTAGATTTATGATTTTTTTTTTGCTTCTATCAAATTGCAGGAATTTCATTTCAGTCTTATAAAGCAATAAGTCATAGTTGTTTCAAAATAATTTTCGAAGAAAAATTCTTAAAACTAAGATATTCAAAGCTTTACTTTCTACAGGTCATAGTCATTTCAAAAGAGTTGTTGAAAAAAAATCTTGACTAACATGCGTGAGACATTAGCTTCTATTAAATGGAATGTTTCATGATTTCTGGGGTTTAATTTCAACTGTATAAGGCAATAGGTCACGTTTATTTCAACATAAGTTTAAAAAATAATTGTTAATACAATAGCTAAAATATTTTGCTTAATTTTCCTTTAAATTATATAATTCATTGTTTCAATTTAAATTCTATAAAGCAATAGATCTTTGCTATTAGTTTCTACAGGTCATAATCATTTCAAAATAATTTTTGAAAAACAACAGCAACAACAACTTATGGCGTAGCTGTGCAAGATTTACATTAAATGGAATATTTTGTGATTTTCAGAGATTTTATTTCAGCTGTGTAAGGCAGAAGGTCACATTTGTTTTAATATAAGTTTTAATAATAATTGTTTATACAATAGTTAAAGTATTTCACTTAATCTTCCTTAAAATTATATAATTCATTATTTTGATTATTTAAATTCGATTCGATAAAGCAAAAGGTCTTTGGTGTTAGTTTCTACAGGTTATTATTTCGATTTGTAATTTAAATTCTATACAACTGAATACAGAGATATAGAACTTGCGGTTAGTTTCTGCAGTCATAGTCATTTCAAAATAATTTTTGAAAAAAAATGACTAACATGTGTAAGACCTTAACTTCCATTAAATGGAATATCTCAAGATTTCCGAGATTTAATTCCAGCTATATAAGAAAATAGGCCAAGTCTGTTTCAATATAATTTTTAAAAATAACAGTTAAATCAGTAATTAAAGTATTTAACTTAACCTTTCTTTAAATTATATAATTCATTTTTTCGATAATTTAATTTAGATTCTATGAAAGCAGTATGTTTTTGCTATTTCAAATCGATTTTCTGAAGACGAGAAAATAAGAATAAATTATAGACGAGGAACACGAAGCAAATCAGTGATGATTGAAAAATGAAATATTCTTGAAAGAATAAATGCAGTGTTGAGATAATTGTCTTCTTATTTTGGAATTTCGGCACTTTTATCCATAATTGATTGAAATTTTGATAAATTTTAAAAAAGTGATTATAAGTTTGATAATATGAATATCCTAAAATAAGATTTGACTTCCTACAAATAATCAAAACTAGAATTAATCGAATATCGAAATATGTTGTAATCTTTTTATTATGAAAAAAGGAAAGAAAACTTTGCGCAATTAAATGCGCAATTAAAAAAATTAACCGCAAACTTTAAAAAATTGTAATACACATTTTTAAATTGCATAGGTTTTAAAAATAATTTGATTATAAAAATAAATATCAAAAATTATTGTAATAAAATATCTGAAATTTAAGAACTGAATGTATTTTTTAAAATTCAAATGCAAATATAAAATAAAATGATAATAGATATAAATATATGAAGGGAAACAACATAATAAAGAAAAATAGATAAATAAAGTTGCAATAATAATAAACATATATGAATAATAAGGAAATTTAAAACGATTTTTTACATATACTTTTCCTTTTTGATTCTATTATTAAAAACTGTAGAAAGAGTGTTTATAAATGCAAATCCAAATTCGCATTTTTTTTTCTGAAATTTAATTAAATCTAAAAAAATGTCTAAATTTTACTAAAAACATTTTTGACGATTGAAATGGGCGGGCTAATAATCAGAATTTTCGTATCGAATTTCTTTCATCCACATTTTTTTTATCAAAAGCGAATTATATTTGTTGATTTTGATTATTTCTATAATTCTTTGGTAATTGTTAAAAATAAGTGTTAATTCACAAAAATGCTGTTGTGAAAGAAAAACTGAATCTTTGTTCATGATTTGAACGGTTTCATATTTTCTGTCTATCGATATCTATGATTCCAAATTAAATCTTTACTGTAGCATGATTATTTCGTTATTAAAAATCTTATTAAATTAGAATATATTTCCTACACATTTTTATTTCACATTATTTTTAATGGCTTCAATTCATGTTCACATGATATATGTCCAATGCGACGAGCCAACTTAATCTAGACAATTTACGCAGAAAAATCGTCAGACAAAATGCAGTTAAATGTCAAATGACATAATGCTGTTTCGTTTGTTTTATGAGGAATTACTTTAATCGACTTCTTTTGGTCCCTTTTTTAAAGTAATAATAAGAGATTGTTATTATTATTATTAAAAATGTCAGATAATTTTTACATTAAAAAACATAATAGTTCAAATATTGTTTGAATAAATTTCGAAAATACTAAGCATTTCTTCAACAACTAATTAAATAAAAACTTATTCGGTTTATTTCATAAAGTCTTATGAATGAGCTATTAAAATTCTAAACTCGGTGGCAACATTATTTGAATTAAAAACCAATCAAAACATTTACGTGCATCACATAAACATCACAAGGTATATCTAAATAAGATTGTTTTAACCAAATTGCACACATTTCATTCTTTATGAATGGGAATAATATTCTTTTAAGGAGAGTTTTTATTCATCAGCAGTTCATCATTGAAGCAATGTAGCCTCCAGTTAATTGGTCCCGTTCCCAATTCATTCAAAACCAGTTATAGTCTTTTCTGTGATCCATTATGCTGATTATGCGTCGCTAAATAGAGTCTCGATGTACAGGTAGTTGCTTTCAGATGAAAATAAATGTCATTAGTTGCCGTTGCTCTGTTTAATTATATGGATCCTACTGGGCTGAGAGCAAACCGCTGAATGAAAGTTTGCTTTGAACCTCCTTGGCCTTTTTAAGAAATAGTTTGCAGGCTGACTCATCAGTTATCGCCTCGGTTCCAGAAGATAAATGAAGATTCTAAGAAATGATTCACATACCTTAAGGTTAATGCTATATTCTATTGCATAATTCTTAACAATGGCTGTAATTATGCAAGTCAACTGGTCTTTAATAGAATATAGCTGCTCTGAACGCATCTGAATTAATTATAACAAGACTCTTAGAAGAAGAGTCATTGCGTCTCTGCAATATTGCTCTGAATATGATATTGTATGATTTTAAGTAGAAATGATAAGATTGGAGGATTTTTATTTGTTTAAAAGGGAGGGTTTTGTTTTGTTTGTTTTTGATTTGTCAAAACACTACTTATTTATTACTGAATTTATTATTATTATTATTATTATTATTTTTTGCTTAGAATGTCGACAGTAGTGAACATTATTTGGACTGTCACCTATGCAAAACGGACTGTAAAAACAGTCTACATTTGTTTCTTGAGACAGAAAACAAACGTAGACTTTATATTCATATCATTTGTTATGGTAACATAGAGCACTGTTATTAAATCATAGCGATATATCTTTTTTTATGTATATTAATCTATTTCTTCAGAATTTCCTCCTCAGGTCTTGTTCCAATATTTTTTAATGTTAACATTCTTTTAATAATATGCATTAGAATATAAGAAAAGAAGACAAAAATGACTTTCACATCATCTTAAAATTCGAAAAATTAAAAATTCTGAAACCAATTTTTGCCTATATACATTACACCCTCGAATATCCGTCCTAATGTGGCGGAAGGGCTGGTCTGATAGCAAAAACGCCGAATAGACAGGAGCTCTATAAATTAATTTTTTTTGGCCGCCAATATCAGAAGACAAAGTTTTTATAGCAAAACTCGCTGCTATAATAAGTATTTTCTCACTTCTCATTGAGTGCAAAGTCTTTCATTTATCTCAATGTGAACGCAGCCGCGACCCAGTGAATCACAGAACCAGTTACCAGTAACATATCGAGTTAAAATAGAAGGCTATGTCCAGTTAGTTTATATATGTTTATATACTGCACTGTACTAAGAAAGAAATATACTGCACTATAAGAAAAAGTAAGTTATAGGGTATAAACTGCTCACTTTTTATCATAAATTCTGTAATGCCCAATTTAAATGCAGGAAACATAAACCAAACATTAACGTAAATCGTAGGTCTAATTCTTAACGAAATTTGGCTCAGACTGGTTTTATTTTCCACTGATATATGATTACATAGATATGAAAAGGTAACCCTAAGATAAAAGTCAAAACTTAAAGTTTTTAGGTTTTGAAAAATTTCTTAATAGATCTGTTTAATAGATGACTTAATAAATGCCTTGCTTCCTTCATTAAATTACGATAAAATAAAACTAGGCCGGATAGTATGGAAGCCGGATAGTCGCGAACCCCATACTCGAGAGTGTAATGTACTTAATTTTAAAAATATTTTAAACATATTTTTCAACAAGAATACAAAGATACATAAGAGATAAGATACAGAGCAAATGTTAAATGTATCACGAGCGATAGATACAGAGCATAAGATTTTGGAAGAACAACAAATTTATTTATTACAATTAAAATTAAAAGATAATTTTTTTATAATTCAAAGTATTATTTTTATTAATGCAAAAAACTAATAAAGCATGCAAAATAGTACAATTAAATTTCTCCCTTTAATACAAATTACTATTGTCAAAGCAGATTTTAGGAAAACAAGCGATATACTACTTAATTTTAAGAAAATTCTGAAAAGGATTTAAATTTATATTTAAAATACTATTAACGTGGAGAAAAATACCAACTTTTACATTATCATAGATTAGGTTGCATAGGGATAGAAATAGCAGAATGTATTAAATTCTTTTGAATTTTAGGATAGCTGATTGGAAATAAAGTAAATCCAAAGTAAAATGAATAGAATGATGTAAAGTTTTTAAAATGGGATGAATTAAATATCCATAAATATTTTAAACAAAACTTTTAGTGAATAAATTATTAAAAACAATTTTTAATTGAAAATTTAGCACTCGCTCTTTTTTTGCTAAGAAATTTTTTTCACTTAAATTCAAAAATAATTTTGTTTGGGCAACTGTACAATTTTAACTCTTTTTTTTAACGGTTTTATAGGATTTTAATGAATAGTAAATTTAGTGCCATTAAAGTAAATTATAGTAACTTAACCAGTTTTATAGTAAGCAATAGAGTATTCCCATATTGCTAAATAATTTTGATAAATGGTGAAAATAAATTTTATTGGATTTTTTTTCTCAGTCAATTTCGAGTAAACAATTGAAATTAAGGAATAAAAAACAAAAAATCTTTCTAGAATATCAACGTTGATTTTTTTTATCATATGTGCAGCAAAACATTTATAAATGTTCAAAATATTGAATTTATAATAGACCTACAGTTGCGACCTTTGATAGCATGACTATCCTTGTGTTAGATAATAAGTTACAGAAAAATTCAGAATTGAAAGAACTTTTTTATTCTCTCTGTTTTCCATCCTTTGTTTTAAAAATCAAAACACCACATTCGTTTCCAAACGAATAAATTATTCATCCACCTGTTTTCAATGGAATGGATATAAAACTGTAATGGAATTTCATTTGTTTTCATGCAAAGTCGACCGTGATTTATTTTATGGGAAAATTGACGTAATATTTTACTGCAGACGAAAAAGTAATATTACCACTGATCTACTCAACTCTTACTGAATAGTATCATTCGGAAAAAAGTATAAACATAAACAAACAATGAAGCTTTCCGTAATGGAAAAATGTTTTTGTTTGTCAATTTATTTAAAATAATTGTCGTATTGTACTATTCGACCTTCACAGTAACAGGCGGTCACCATTTTGTTGACACAGCGTAAGGGAAAATATTCGTCTTTTAAAAAAAATCTGTATCCGAAGCAACCTGTTGGATTTTATATCTTTCAACAGCGCCGACCTTGCATAGCGAAATGCCGCTTACAATGGACCGGAAATGTCGTATGCCGGTAGAAGGCGTATTTATTATTAGTTTGTCACGTGAATGTGGCAACAGCCATTTTGTCAGCGACAGAAGCAATTTTAGATTTAGATCTACAAATTACTTTCTTTTGAGTATTTTCTTTTTCTCATTGTATCAAAAAATTAATTCAACCTTCATATTTTCGTAGGTGTAAAGGGCATTCGTTAGTTTGAATGTTTTTCGTAGAAAGGGTCTTGTAGAATAATGCTGAGAAACCTTTTATTTCAAGACCTACTTTGAATTTAAAAGAATTTAAATGGCAACAGACTCAAGATGATAGATGTTCTATTAGATTTTGGAACTTTATTACAATCTGTCTTTAAAAGCAAAAAGATTTTTTGTTTGAATATAATTATAGAATTGAATATAGTTCTTTAAATCTAGTTAATTTTCAGGATTTTAATAAATTCATTTAATTTTTTTATATTTATGAAATTGGTTGTTAAGATTTAGAATTTTTATAACAAAATATTTTTTATTTTAAAATATATAAAATGCACTTATTTTATACTAAAAATAACTACGAGTTTGAGAAAAACATTTGACAGTCATGCGTGTTCATCATAGCCGTAAAAAGTTAATTATTCAACTGATGTAACTGTCATTTGGTGAAACAAACTAATAGTATATGCCCTACTGCAGATAATCAAAGTCTGTGGTTTTTGATTCGAGGAAGTAACAGATAGGCTTGTATAACAATTATATATATTTAAAATATTAATAAATCAAATTAGTACCAGCTTTAACTTAAGCTGAATTTTCAATTTTAAATTGATTAGTCAAAAGCAAGCCCCCTGTACGACTGATCTGAGACTACTAATCACACATATGGATGGTTGAAAATTACAGTGGTGTAAGTCACCTTTTCTTGAATTTCAAGAAATTAAAGCATCGTGAAAGATACTTCACTATTATAAAAGAAAAAATTTATAATGCTTGTAGTTTAGGAATCTTTTGGATCTAAGTAAATGTGACATAGGCATGAACTGAATTGTATTTGTTCTGTGTTTACAAGTAATTCTAAACTGAACTTGTTTTTTATTAAAAATAAATCTTATAAAACTATATATCTATTTCAGAATAGTAATTTTAACCTATTTATATTGTTTTGAATAGCATGTTTTTTTTGTAATGTAATGAAAAGGAGCTATTGGATAAATTTTCCGCTCTAATTTAATACAGGAATCCTTTGTTCACGTTGTAAAAGGAAGAACATAACGCATAATGTTTTGATATTAATTTTTATGCATTTACATTTTTTATCGTTACTTTTGTCATTCTTCCTTTATTTTGTTTATGATTAATTCCTATTCGCATTTGTGAGCCATCAAAATGATTTTTTGATTATGATTTCATTATGGTTTATTTTTTAACAAACAAATTCTTGCATTTAAATCTTATTTTTTTCCGAAAAACCAAGATTTAAATACTTAAAATAAAATAAACGCTCATTGATTATTTCTTTGAGATTTAAATCCACATCGTAACACAAGAGATATAATTACTATTTATGTTTTATAATAAATCTTTCTGGTCTTTCAGGATAACTCTATTTTATTCTATACATTGAGTTACTTTGTTGCAAAATAATTAATATTAAAACTAATATTTTACATTCATATATAAAGATTAATGTAATTCGGCTGAATAAGTTCAATATTTACATTTTTTTCATAGCTTTGAAATATGGAATTTTAAACTCGTATTTTAATATCTACAACAATGTCTAGTCGTTTTTGCAAATAAACCAACGACTACCAAAGAAAACAGATTTAAAAAAATCTGCTATTCTTTTCCCAACATTAAAAATGTATCCTTCAAACCTGTTGGAAACTGATGTATAATTATCTACTCGATGTGATATCTATAAAAACGTCCGACATTCCGTTTTTAAATTAATGCATTTAATATGAATGTTGAAAAATGCCTATTGTTATGTAAATTTCGTTTCGTTCACTTTTCAGACTGGAAAGAATAAGCATGAACATCCATTAAAATTAATGATTTTTTTTTTTTTTTACTGATCCAGTGTTCTTTGTAAAGAATGTTGCATTATGCTGACCAGCATGTCTAACATTTTTTTCTTCTTTTCCTGCTTTCAAAGCACGTGAGCATAAATTTCGTTTCGCCCTTTTTTGTCAGATAAAAACAGCATGGATATTTACAAGTCTGCTTTGAAAAAAATTGGAATCTTTTTTATCTTTTTTTTTTTTTTTTTGTCTGAAAATGTTAGATAAAAAGAAAAGGAAAGATTGAAGATTCGTATATTATTTTCGACTCCAAATAATATTTAACATTTTTTTTTTATCGTTTGGCATGTAGATGTTGAAATATATTTGCAACGGTTGTGGAACCAATTTTAAAATAACAATATATTCAAGGTGTTCCAATTTTTTATTTTTTTATTTTTAAGTCTACTTTCAAAATATTGCAAATTTTTATTTGTTATATTTATGCTGTATAAAGCAAAAGATGCGTAATTTATTTTTAAATCTGAATGATATTTAATTTTTGAAAAATATCGTTTGGTGTATATATGCTAAATTATATTCACAATGGTTGTGGCATCAGTTTATCTTGAATATTGCTCAAATTATATAACATATTTTGTTGTATTTAATAATTTTTAAAGGAACTCACATCGAGTAGCCAAAAAAAATCAGAATAGTAAGTTATTTTTTTATTAAAATTTTTCATTTCTTTTAAAGATAAATATTTTTTTAAATATTTTGTACAAGCGTAAATGTAAATAAAAATAAAATTTTTTTATTTAGTTTCATTTTTAGCAATATTTTTTTATAATTTTTCAATGCTTTAAATTATTTTTTTCTTATGTTCTAAGAAAATATTTTGCGCTTATATATACATAATTCTATTAAATACTAGCCGCCTTTGGTGACCAGCCGGTTCGCCAATCTTAATGTTCGTTTAAATTTTAATAATTAAATATTTTACGCAATTCCTTCTTTAATCGATTCTTCGTCAAAATATTTTAAAACATAAAAATTTTGATAGCTCTCGTAGAATTTATGCTTTAAATTAAAGTGGAAAGAATTAATCTGCAATTAATATAATAATATTTTTTACTGAAACAAAGCATTTTTTTTAATAATATGATTACTGATAACAGAGTCACTGAGCGTTTAAACTTTATGGGCACTAAAGAATATCTTTCTTAATTTATGTAATATCTTAAGAATTTATCAACAAAATTTTCTCAGATTCATCATGAACAGATCGATTAATTAACAATGTTTAATTTTAAATGCATCAAACACTAAGAAAATAAAATGAATCGTTTAAAATAATTGGTCGAAAACAGGTTTAAAAAGACTACTTAAAAACGATGTACTTAAAACTATAAGCATATATAAAAATATATAACTAACATAAATACAATTTAATTACAAAAGCATGCAACTAACCTAAACATAATTTAAATCAAGAATCATCCGTTGATAATATTGTCAACAATCAGAACACAATGCGCATGCATGAATTTTCAACGCCAGTTATGGTAACGCAAATGCGTGAATTTTTCTACGCCAATTGGGTTTAGTTTAGTTTAATTTAGTTATATTAACGTCCCATTTGAAGCAAAACTAGAGCTATTTTGGGATGGAACTCGTAATTTTGAACCGCGGTCAGATGACGAGGACGACACCTGAGCTGGCACCCCCCTCTCCACACCACACCAGCGGGAGGACGCTTGGTCAGGACGGATTTAATGTGCAACAGACCCCCTTACACGACGGTTCTTCGGTGGAATAGGAGATTATAAATTTTTAATTTCCTTTATTCTGTGTTATTTTAATTCAAAAGTACTTCAGAATGAATCTGAAAGACTTATTAATTAACAATGTTTAAATTTAAATGCATAAAACATTAAGAAAATAAACAGAATCGTTTGAAATAATCGACCGAAAAATGTTAACCCTAGCCTCATTACTGTTGGGGAAAAAAACTGAAGCCTTACTCATTTGGTGTTGGGGAAAATGAAAAGAGTTTTTTGCGGGAAAGTTAGATTTTAATTAATAATTAAAATTCTAATTAAAAATTCAAAAAAGGGACCCCAGGTGCACACACCCGACCTCTAAGGTATGCATGTACCAAATTTGGTAGTTGTAGGTCAAACGGTCTGGCCTATAGAGCGCCAACACACACGCGCACACACACACATTGAGCTTTATATAAGTATAGATTTAGATTAAAAAATACTACGATTTTAATATAAATAAATTTTTAAAGAAAAAAAAATGGTAATTTTCTGCTTTATTTTAATCTGTGCTTTGACTTTTTTTTTTTTTTTTTTTTTTACAAATTTGTTTTGAAGCTCCATTAAACGGCTCAGAAACATATAGCAAGAAACACAACGATTTGTGAAATATTAATAAATGCAATCTATTGTTTAATAAATACAGTTTTTAAATGAAAAATGTTTAAGACGTTCTCATAATTTTCAGTGTGATATTTGTTATATTTTAGAAAAGAAATAAATATTTCCTTCGGAATTTCTGAACAAACATTTTTAGTGTTTAAAAAAATAAAACAACTGAACCAGTAACGTTCTACTGCTTTTTAATATATGGAATTATAATTAACTTTATACATAATATGAAGAAACCCATATGGCTGTAACGCTGAATATGCGGAAGTATCAATACGATGACGACATTTTGCAAATACTTTTAAGTGATTCAGCAAAAAATCGAGGTCGTTTCAAAAAATGTTAAAGCAAATTTGAATAACTTCATTTGAAAGTTTGTTTGTTGTTTCAAATGAAAGTTGATCCAAATTTGAATAACTTCATTTGATTAAATGAAACAAAATTGCATAAAAGGATTCAACTAATATTTACTATTACTCATTCAGTTAAACTAGAAATTAAATTAAAAATCGTTTCATAAAAACAAATGAATTGATCAATAAAATTATGGAATAACTGAAAATATAAGTAACCAAGAATTTTTAAAACATATTCATATACCGATCCGCAACACTTTTGAAGATATTTGTATGTCAAATTTGTCACACTACAGACAAGAAATTCTGGTATACGAGCCAGATGAATTGTTAGATATGCATCCTTTTTAACCTATAGGAGGTTTTTTCTTATCATTTAGATGAATACATAAATGGCGTGGGTTTGTTTACTTCATGCCGATTACGAGATGTGTCTCCCACAGGAGAGGTTGTATCGTGGCCGTGATGGCCCTTAGGACTCAACCCATTTGTTTCAGCCATTGCTGTTGCGATGGTCAGTCATTTATATTTTCCGTATGCCTTAGTAGCGGGTCGGATTAGCCAATGTGTGGTTACCTTATAATGTCTGTCTTTCACACACACACAACCGGGGGCACTCCAAAAACGGGAATGTGAAGCTTTCTATGAGGTTGTTGGTTCTCGCTTTACTGATGGGCTAAGTAATTATGTGGAGCTTGCTATCTACATGAAGGGGCATGCCTTCCATAGAGAAAGGACTATACTGTGTCTGGTGAAGGACATTAGAATTAAAATATAGTTTCCACTAGAGAGCTGTCAGGATTTTGAGGTCATTTAGTTTACCCGAATGTTATGGTAGGACGGGCGTAGTTTGTTTATTGTTGCCCTAAAATGATTACTACAATTATTAGACATTTTCTTAACTTAGAACTTTACTTCTAGCATCGATTATTCTGCCGTTCTTTGGAATAGCTAATAGCTAAAATTTATATGTCTGTGAAGACAAGTTAAATTTCTGTATTTTTCCGTAGTTTCAAATAAACGTTATATCTCTCACTCCGCAGTTTCAAATAAAAAAACACGTGAAAATTTTACATTACATTTTATGTTGGTCAAGTTAACAGATGTATAATATAGTTGAAGAATTTACGATGACTAAATTTCATATAGCTCCTCGGTTAAATTAGTCTATTTAGTAAAATTTTTTTCTGTACTAAAATATTAAATCAAAAAATATTTCATACTTCTACGACAACAATTGACGGAGTTAAAAAGCTTTGAGTATCTCTGTTTTACATGATTTAAGGCCGTTTCAGTAGCCGTCTACAGAAAAATATACCAATCGATGCACGACTTTTCATCGAGGTAGTCATTAATGGGCCAGAATAGGGAAATTCAAAATTTATAATTCGTCCATTTTTGTAGCGTTAAAAGTGAAGCTTTTTTTAAAAAATTATTAATGTATCAAGAATATTTAACTTCATCCATAGAATATGGGGAGGGGGCCTTCGAAAATGTAAACTTTATAATATATTTCAATACCACATCTATTGACTGAAACAACACTCTCTTTACATTATTTAGAATATTTTGTCAATTATTCATTAATGGTTTAGAAATTAACTATTGGCTTATGATTATAATGGATATTCTGTATAGTACAAGATATACTGATGTGCAGTTACAAAGATGTGAAAAGAAACATTTGTAATAGCTCCGTTAATTTTCTAATTTAAATACGAGCGTCTGTATTCTAGGATCTGTAAATCTGCTAGATATCAAATTTAAAAAAAAAATTAGATTTAAATTATGTATCTTATTCTTATACTATTCTTAGACTTTATTCTTATACATATATATTCTCAGATTCTTAAACTATATCATTAATTAATATTGTTTGAGAAGTAGTGAAGCTATCTGAGCTTTTATTTAGGAAAAAATTAATCCAATGAATCGTTGTTCTCTTACCAAATTTAAGATTTGAAATAAAATGTTAATCCAAAATAAAATGCATGCGTGCGAAAAGCGATCAAATTTTATTTTAGACAAGATCTTATTATTATTTATCAAACTCAAATATGCAATAAATCTCCAACTTGATCTTTTACATATTATTTACTTAATCAAGACATTCCTGTTTCCCGAACTTTATTGTAAGCAACTAAATTTTTAAGCAGGAATCAACCAAGAAGAACAGCTTAAAAGCAAACAGAAAAACACAGGAACGGTATTAAATTTTGTATTTCTTCCCAACTGATTAGCTTCTTCACGCTACTGTTTTCCCTGCAATTATTTCATTATAAATTCCTCAACGTTCTCAATTATCAAGAGCACTGAAGCGAAACCATAGGTCTGACCTTCCAAAATTAAGATATTTCCCTGCTGACCACAGAAGGAAAAGAAAGTAAATTCCCTTTTCCGCAACGAAAAACAATGATCTAAAAATAATATTTACTCTCCATTTCAAAGGAATACCACGGGGCACACCCCATTGTGGTAAAAGCCCGTAATAAAGCTTATGTCACGAAGCATGGCATTGTAGAGGTTATTGCCTGTACGATCTTCGACGAGGAACCACACCTTTCAATTGAAGGATGTCCCTCCAGTTTATTGTGAATAGTCAACCGTATTTGGTTCTCCCGCTAAATCTTTTGTTCCAGACTGGATTTTTGAGGAAGTGAGATTTAATTTTAGTTTTCGAATTCGAAATAAATTACGTAATTTGGCTGCATTTGGTGTCCAGCGGATGACATCGTATTTCAGAAGGAAGACTAAAAGGTCAGTAGACAGCTCGTTATTTGAAGATTTAAAATATATTGTACACATGAATTTGATTCTTGGACGTTAAAATGAAACAAAATGTCTCTCCATTACAGTATATTCCATATGTATTTGGTGGTTGTCAGTAGCTATGTATCTATCTATCTTGATCTCAGCCTTTGATTTAAGGATTTTGAAATATTTGAAATACATTTTTTTCTGTTTCTTTTTGGATACAATTGCAAATCTGAAACTTCAGATTTGCCTGATACTGATTCTTAGAATTTTTCATGATTTTTTCAGTTATTAAATAAAATCATAGACATTTCAATGCATGCCAAATGAAATTAGATGTCATTTTTATTATAAAGGATTATACATCTAATGATCTCGCTTAATCTAACTTAAATCCTAATTCATTTTTTATCTTAATTTAGCCCATATTAATTCCATTCTAAAATGTTCCCTTTCCCTTTGATCCAATTCCCTTTTTTATTTAACACGCTCTCTAGAAAATTAATGGTTTCAGAATTTTCTCACGCTCCGAGTGAAAGGATAAAAATCCTTAATGCTTGCAACATTCTTCCAAAGATACCTAAGATTCCTTATCCTAAATCGACCCGTGTCAAAGAAATCTCTATCAAAATCTCATAATAAAATCACCGAAGGGGAAAATTTCGATCTCTTCTGCTCTTGTATCGCGATGTAGAGTGATGTATTGACGCATCGTTTATTCCTTGTATTAAAATTATGCCTTCACTGATGAAATAAATCGAAGTTCAAATTTCCAAAGTTCGGCCAAGCAATTGCTAAAATATGCATATTGAGATAAGATATGCATATTGAGATACATATGCATATTGAGATAAGATATAAACTCTAATTTTTGATAATAATTTATTATCTAGTAACAGCATAAATAATTTAAGTACGTACGTACTTAAAAAGTAAAAAAAAATGGCTAAAATATGGAAAAAATTAATTTTTTCCTTTTTTTTTTCCTACGAAGGAGAAAGAGAGAGATAATCATGCAGTGGCCCTTTTTATTAAGTGCTTCTTATTTTCTGAACTGGCATCTAGTTAAATATTCAAACCATGTGTTATAAGCAATAAATTCAACCTGAAACCTCAATGACGTCTTAAAAATGTATATTTATTATAAAGTGTTTATAATTGAGTTGTTTTTTAATCAGTTTATCATCTACTTTATTATTATGTAGCATTTTCAAATAATTAAATCCGTGTCGAAGATGCAGTTTAATTCTGAGGCAAATCGCCGATTCTTCTTCTAATGTTAATACAATAAACGAAAGTACGTCGGTATCAAAAAAATAACACGAGATAATTAATCACATTTTAAATGTATTTTGTTTTTGCATAAATTCTTTTATAACGTAAGTGCAACTAAGTTTTAAATATTTTTTAAATATTAGAATAACAGCAAATGATAAATAAGGTTGCAATATTGATATAAATTAATATTTCCAAGACAATAGTTTGTTTCAAATGTTTGTTTGGGCAAATAATTTATAATATTTCTATCAATCGAAATGATTGATCGAAACTAATTGAAATAAATGATATTTATAATAATTTAATTTTCTATTATTTAATAGAAATTGGTGTAACATTTAAACATTCAACAGAAGCTCAAAATTTAATAAGAGACCATTCAATTCTTTTATAGCATGATTCTGACCCATATATGCAAAATGGGTCAGAATATTTTTATAAATATTTTTTTAAGAAAAAGCCTTTTATTTTTTTAATAAAAATTCATATGCAAAAAGACATTGTGAAATAAATCATATGCAGATAAAATATACATGAGATATTCAGAAAGATGTAAAAGTAAAATATTTTCAAGAATCATAACAAATTTTTTAACCTAATCTAGTTTTTAAAAATATTAATATTAATATTCTCATTTATTTATTTTTATAATTACAGTGCAAAGATATCTGTAAAATATTTGTAAATTCAAATTAAATATATTTATCATAAAATTAATTATTTAATTTTTGGTATAAATAATATGTTTCTTTTTTTCTTCTTTCAGACGATAAATGAGATTGCTCAAGGCCATAAATGTAGTTTAACACATATTAGCTTGTGAATTTGTTGGTAACATGCCTTCAAACGACAGATACAGCAGTGCCTCAAATGGCAGCCAGCCAACCATAACTCGGACTGTCACAAAAAGCGTTGTTCCAGTGGGATCTACCGATCTTGTGGTGAGTTCTTAACTTTAGTATTTTGAAGGCTATCATGTGGTTTGAGATTTGTAAAGAACAGAGTTACATAAAAATTAGAGCTAAACCTGCTTCATTTTCAAAAATTTTATATCATTATAGTTTTAAAATGAAGCATATTTAAAGTAATGTTATAAATTAAAGAAATTGAAATAGAAAGTCACTTTCATATTTTCTAAACAAACTGAATAAGTATGAAATAGTATTCTCTGCCAGACTCTGTGTTATATCTACTCTATTCAATCACGATTCCATTTTATAGGAAATATTCTGTAAGTTCAACTTAACACTAACATCAATCAATTTAGTGCTGAATTCCGTATTGATATCAGAGGTTGAGATTCTTGATTTATATTTGGTAAAATGCAACCTATAAAAGACTCATATAAATACGTATTATTCAAACTGGTAACACATTTCGTTGCAATGGTTGATCAAGAATGGGATATCTTCTACTTAAGAGACAATGCAATTTATCCTTCCAGTTGTCTAGCATTTAAAGGAATGGCTAAAGAGCATGGAATCGGAAGAAAAAAATCAGGGATTCTCACTTCTGAATCTGGTAGTGTTATTCAGAAATTGATAGATTTATATGAGGTTTAGCAATGAATCATTCAATGCAATCCGACTACTTTTGGAGGCTTTACTTGTTCTCCTCCTAACAAAACATAGTCGAGGGCCACTTTCCTTGAATGTTCTCTAGGAAGACAGCCTGCTCCTGATGTTTAATGTCTTCACTGATCGGGGAGAGAGGTTATGACATCTGTTAAAGACGGCATTCTTGATTAGAAATCTTGATAGATGTGATAGGAATAATATCATTTAGAAATTCCATAAGCAAAATTTCGATAGCTTAATTTTTGCTTTCAATTTCACTTTACAGTGATATGTGAATACGTAAATAATAGCATATTATTCACAATCCACAATTTTTCAGATCTTATTAAGCATTTTTATGGCTTTCCTATCTCTGTATATTGTTTCTTTCATAAAAGTAAATACTCTAAATAAAAATTCATGGATTTCTTGACGTTCCATTTCAAACCTTCATTTCCGACATGCAGAGGGAACCCACATGAAATCGTGGTTTTGGTGGAATGCCACCTAAAATAAATGACTAGGCGTGTCTCTATATGCATCATTTCCGCACGCCCCTATTCTAAATGGCAGCGAGTCATGGCGAAACCTAATGAAAAAGCAGATGACTTCAGTTATATTATTTCACAACCGCTTGTTTTGGGAAACTCTGGAAGATGGCCAATACTTCTCTTTTCAATGGAGGCGGAATGTTTAGGGAAGTGAATAGTTACTACTATCAACGAAATTTCTTGCATGCGTTGCTTTCTAAACCACACTCGTTTAGTGATGCGATTAAAAAAAATCTTATGTGATTTGACAGTTTTTGTAGATAAATATTAAAGATGCTTTTATCTGTAATTTAAGATCTATTTTGAAATTTATCTAAAAAGTAGTTTCTAGGATTTGGTGATGGATTTTGAAATCTAGAATCATCATCAAATGGTGAGGGCAACGCAATTGGACAGTCTGCAGATTTAAATGTCGTCAGGGCATTTAACCCCTGATGAATAATTTAATGCGCTTCATAGGTATGTAGTATCTTAAATGGACTCGTACCGACAGTCATGAATCCTTCGATTTCGTAGGGCCACGTTGCGTGCGTCGCAGACAAATCAAGACCAACTTCTCCCCAACGTGGTTGACTTCCAGTTGATAGAGAATACATCGGTTTGAGTGTAAAGGGTTTGGGGGCTGAGGCTTGATCCTGTGGAATATCCATCTTGTGTATGGGCCTGGTGCACGTTAAGCCAGTCAAAGGTTGCTGGCATGGGGTAAAAGTTGGACGAGACCTATTCTATTCAAATGCCATCCGATCATGTCTAAATTAATAAAGTCCATCCAATATTCTTACTTTTAAAGTTTCAAAGCGGATTATAAGATTTTTTTTTTATCTGAAAGCCGAAACATAATGCGTTCTGTGTCGTAATACATTCCAAGAATGTTTCAGGGATGGATCCTTAACTTTCCATTTGACAAAAATGTAATTCTCTTTATTATCCGGTTCTTCATCGTACGAAAAAAGATGCATAATTCTGCTGCTTTTCCAGTATCTTAAGAAGTGGTAAAAGCGAACTAACTCGATTTGAAAAGTAGCAAAATTTTGCTAAGGCAAATTTTTGTTCTTCTCAGAATAACTGTGCTATATATTGGTCATCGGAAAGGAATGCTGGAGTTCAAAATTATACTACGTAAAATAATAAACGTGCAATTTCTTAAATTGTGTACGAAATGTTTTTTTAAAAGTGCAAAGTCGTATGTTTATTGTAGTATTTTCCGATTTCTACGTCATGAGTTACACTCCAATCTTCCTCCATATTTTGCTAAGCGTTTCAGGAGTTACAGCGTCAATTGAAATTCTGATTCAACACTTTCGTTGACTGATATTAATAACTTACACATAATATTATTAACTTACAGCCAAAAGAAGCTTTAACAGAGAGGTTTTTAATACATGAACTGGAAACTTTTCAATATTTCACGTAATTGTGTAAAATAAAATAAAATGGGATAAAAATTGAAGAAAATGATGAATCCGGCTTCAAGACTATATAAGGGTCACTTTCAAGTCAGACTATTAATTTTTTCTATGAGGGGTCTGACTTTCGTTCAACTATTGACCCCTCGTGATCCGGAGACTCCAAGAAATAAAGGCCTTTCATAGACAGAAATTAGCAGATAGAAAATAGACATTAAATTCAGCCATTAAAAATAAAATTACTAATTTAATAAACAAATTATTTTAAAACTGAGTATTATTGAATAAACTCTAAATACAATGCATCTTGCATATAAATTTTACTTTTCTTTCCACAGGAAATAAGCAAAAGTTGCTTATTTCCTGAGAAAAATAATCATACTAAAACTATATAAAAAATTTGAATTCACAAAAAATTGCTTCTAACTTTATTTTTTGTATCTTCTTTGCAATAAAACTCAATTTATAGAAAGCAAGTAACCTGTATTTTATTAAATTGATTTAACTAATTTTCTTTCCAAATTTTAAATCAATTATTAATTTATTTTAAATGTAAAAACTATATTATTTCGTCAACATTTTTCAGGAAAATAAATATATAATTATTCATTTAATTATAAACAAATGCATATAAAATAAAAATATTCAGAAATTTTTAATAAAAATGTGAAATTGCATTAAAATAATAATTAAGACTTCAAACTGTGAGTAAATTTTACCGAAATTTTACTTGGAAAAAGTTGAATCGATCAGAGTGAAATGCATGAAATATGCGGTCATGGTCATATTAGTTTATGATTAATGTTAATTCTTCGGACACGATCAATATTTCAATACAGTGCTTATGAAAAAAATGTCTACCTATTATAAAAAGAATTGAAAATTAACATGTCAAGGCCGAAGATAAGAGAAAACAATAATGTTGACACTTAACGATTAAGAAATATTGCAATTTTTTTTAGAGCCGAAAAGAATGACATCGTTTTAAAGTTTATGAACACCAACATCTTCTGAAAAGTAATTTACAAATTGTATTACTCAGATAAATGTAGTACATTTTGAAACATATTAATTTCCTTTAATAATTGGAAAAACATCTGTAAATTAAATGTGTTAAATAGATGATTTTAAAAAATCTGTTTACAATTAGCCGGAAAATTTTTGTATCATTTGGAGATGACTTATTGTGGCAAGTTAAAATAAATTCAGAGGCTAGTTAATGCAATGCATAAATTAAATAATGAATTAATTATTAAATTTATTAGAGAAAAATTATTATGATATAGCAGAATCTATTATAATTAGCTATATTACATTAAAATAATATCGAAATTAAAGTTACTAAATTATTTGTGCAGAATACGTTTACGGTAGATATATAATATTTATACTTTTGTAACTTTTATATTGTAATTTTTATATTCTATATAATCAATTGAAGTTAATTTGCGTGATTTATCTTTTTTACAGGACCCTGATGTGGTTTTCACAAAGAAACATGGTGAGTACACAATCAGTTCTACAATTTGATATTTAGAATTTTTTTATATAAATGTAAATTATAAAAATAATGCAAATATTTCTTTATTGTTATATAGATAAAGCAGAGAGGAAATCGTTTGCGTAATTTGTATTAGATAAATAAATTAGTTAAAAGTAATGCTTGTTAATGTGGTAACAGATCATTTCAATGGTATCCCCATTTCAATTGTAATTATTGCTTTCATCTTCATGAAAGTACCATATTCCTTTGTACCGTAAACTCTAAAATGCTGTTACCATTTTTAATTTAAATAAAAAAGAGCTTGAAAATTATATTATCAATGAAATAAAAGTGCTTTAATAATGATCCCTTTCTAATTTTTACAATGAATATCTATTCTTCAAAATGAATCCTTCAACTCTGATTTTTCTATTACACATATTACTGATTTTTAATTTATCATCATTTCATTACAAAGAATAGTGATTACGTGTTGCTAATTTTAATTACTTAGTAATCTTGTCACTAATAAAGATGAAATGCCAAAAGAATTATTCAAAAAATATTCCATGAAAATGAAATGCAGAAAAAGCAATTTCTTTAGATAAGTAGTACATTTATGTTATCATGTATATGGCATAATGAAAGATCGATAAACCATTATTAATGAAAAGTTATTAATGAAAGATCGAAAAAGTCGATAAACCATTAGTAAAAATAAAAAAAAATTTAGGCAAGCTATATAATTGAAATAGACATATTTAAATATAATTGGAAGAGTATTGAATACTTAATATGACGAAAACATTTATTTGGGGTCAAGGATATTTCAAACGAATTTCTGAACCTTGCTAAAACTTGTTTAAATCTCCATAATATGAATCAGACACAAACATGGGAAAGACACTTTGGTTCTCTCCATCACTGAAAAAATTTTTTCTTTCTTTCATGACCCATAAATTTGTTCTAAACTTTTCGTCCAATGAAAATATTCATCAAACTAATTAATAAGACTGGGAAATAGCGCTATTTACCAGAACGTGTATTTTAATAATGGCCATAATTGTCCTGCCAATGCTTTTCTGTCAGTAATGTCATTCTGGTAATGTCGAATGCTCAAATTGGAAAAAAAGAGAAGTCTGTCAATTGATGTCTATACTCAAGGCTTCTATTGTATCTTATTTTTAACCATAAGTATTTACTTTCAATAATAATAACAATAAATGCAAATACGCTTCACATTTAGATAAAGCCCGTGGGAAAAATAAAGTTTTCCAAAATGTATACTCGCTTTTCTTTTACTCTATGAACAGGCCAGACTTAAACCTGCCATATTGTGGAAATTTGTGAGAAAGTCGAAGGCAGAACACACTTGATTTGTCTTCTTATTTTGATTAATGACTGGCGACTCAACGGCAAAACAGGTGCCTACAACGAGATATACCTGCTGGATTGCATGCATGTTGGTTGACCTCACTAACTGATCTCAGAACATAACTCACTTCGTTTTGCTGTAGCTACTGAACAACTTAATGCGAGGTTTTTGCTGAAGAGACATTTCAAATGTCAGAAATGTCATTTGCTATTTATTGAGGGAACGATCATTGAATTTAAGATTAAGTTAATATGAATATTAACCAGCTTTATGCTATTTTTGATTATCTGTGTTTTTATATTTGGCTTATTGAACGTGTTCTGATATTTAGTTTTTACAAATAATTGAAGGAAGAAAAATTAAAAACATTTCCTCCTAAGGCTTAGTTATTATAAGTTTTTTGATTTTATATATATTTGATTAACTATCTAATTCTAACCTAACAAAGAATCATTAATATCTGTTGAAATAGTGGAATATGCATAGTATAATCAGCAAGCATTTCTATAATATAGCCATCTTACTTTGGCTTAAGCATAATTATTATACTAACTATGTAAATTTAATATCGTCATTATGTAATTATCGTCATTTATGTAAAAATCAAAAAAGAAAAAAGATAAAAAAAGTTCTTGGACATTTTATCCCTAGTCTTATATAATCTGAGATTTTGATAGGGAAAATATTTCTTCATAGTGCTAATATATAATGAGATTTCGATAGGGATTTTCGCTACACGCGCCGACAAGGCAGGGGAAACACAGGGAAGTTTTAAAAAAGAATTTGTCTAGTCACGAAATAAGAGAATATTTTAGAATGAAGTTACTATGGCTAAATTAAGATAAAATCTTGGAAATTAATTAAATTGAAATTAGAATTAAAATATCATTACACACACGCACACACACACATACACACACATATATAATTTTATTCCTGTGAATATATACTGTGATATTTTAATAGGAATTTCTAACACGTGTTAATCACAGGCAGGGAAATCATAGGGATCTTTTAGAAGAATTTGTGTAAGTCAGCAAAATTTTATCCCTTGACTCGGAACGTGGGAACCGCTGACTAAAGCATTTTCACAGAGCTTTTGTTGCATTAATTAAATAGAAAAAGTGGAATGGGATGAGGGAAATAAGAGAATATTTTAGAATGAAATTGATATGGGTTAAATTAAACTGAAACTTAAGAAATTGATTGATTTTAAAGTATTATTACAATTTTCCCCCCATCGCAACACGTGGAAGTGCGTCGGGATCCTTCGACACGCAGTTAACACTATTTAATTGTTATCTATGAATTTGGTACAAAGACCGTATACCAAATTTCATCCATCAATCTTAAAGCGATTTTGAATTATAGTTGTTATAGACAGATAGACGGATGTTTTCAAAAAATGAACGAACGAGGAAATTTCGAACTCAGCCAGGTCTAAAATGTGGCGATTCATCAAAATCGCCAGTTGGAATGTTTTGATGATTATAATAATTTCTCTATATTGCTTATACGAGAAAGTAAAAATAAGTTTATATTCATTGAATAATTTCCTGAGAAAGTTTAAAATCAAATTAAAACTTGTATAGATTTAACAGTTGTATAGAATTCTATCAAACATAATCAAAATCATAATTAAATGTTTTAAGTGAATAAAATTTTTACAAAATAAAATTTTTCTCATTGGTTTGGCATTATATTGATTCAGTAATAATGTTTGACATTATTACTTCTTTTGTTTTTATAGAGGAATGGACGACGAGCAAACGAGTGGTCAACCATAAAACGAAACAGGTAAATAAATAAAACTTTTATCATTTGTGAAACGTGACATGATATTTTTTTCAATTATTATTGAATGACCATTAGTTATTAACTAAATAAATATCTTCAGTTTTTCAATGACATTAAGCCTTTAATTTGATGGAAAAGATTAATTTCATTCTTAAAGTCATTAATGAACTGCTTTGATAAATCTCGTTATCAATATTATCAAAAAATAGAATATGTGCGAATAGCTTGGTGTCAGAGTCTTTAAATGGAGGGTCAGAGGATTGCAAGTTAGAAATCCGATTCCACAAAAGCAAACTTGGAGCTTAGTGCAAATTACATGGCATTAGTGCTGCTTCGGATTTTTGAGAGCATGATGCTAGTTCAGTTTTGTTATACGTTACAAACATACATGAAGACATAGCCTGAGCCGGGGCTATCAGATGGTTTGGGTTCTGGCTATTTGAGCACAGGTCTGGTCGAGGCCTGTGCTCAAATAGCCCTCGCATTACTTCAAAATGGAATCTAATTAACTTCTTCGTCACCGTAACGCGTACAGCTCGTTCAGGTGAAACTTGTGCAGGGCAGCCATAACGCGCTTCAAACGTTCTTCTACATTTTAAGACTTTTAAACGTTTAAAACGCTTTGTAAATGTTTACTTGTTTGAGTTTTATTTTTGTTTGTTCTAATGCGGTAAAAAACCAAAAATTTTCGCGGTCAGGTGAGGGCGGCAAAAGAGTTAAAATAAATTCTATAAAGAAAAAGACATTTGTTTAAATGCAATGAGAGGTTATTTCAGTTTCGTGTTATTAATCAAAATAGAAAATTATATATTTTTATTTCTTTGTACGTCCCCAAAGAAAAGAAATATTAATGTATTAAATAAGAATATCTTAGCTATCGCGAAAATCTGTTTTAAATATTTGCACTTGAATTCGAATTAAATTACTTGGTTATTTGAATTCTTTTCGATTTGTTCGTTTTTCATAGTACCAAATACAGCTTGAAATGACTTTTGCAATTTTTGAAATTCAGGGAAATGAGAAGATAACTATATAAAAGTCAACATTTCTCACTTCCAAATTCCGTGGCTTAAATTAAATTAAGAGCAATCCATTCAATATAAGCATAAGAAATGATAGATGACTCTTTGCTCCAACTAGATTCCATAATAAGTTAGGCTCAGTATTTATATAAATGATATAAATGAAATAATAAAAGTTTGTCTATCAAAAAGTCATCCGAACAATTAAATTTTCATATTTTTAAAAAATATTATTTAAAAAAACCATTCTTTAGTTTTCATAATTCTCTTATTAATATTTATATACATTTTACCATATTTACAAAAGTAGTTTTTAAAAGGATAAAAGGAGTTCACTTTGCTTCTTATTTCTTATAATGTGTGGAATACAGATATTAGGTCTTAACAGGACGTAATCGTGGAATCGCGAGCGAAACTCACGAGTTTCCGATCACGGAATTGAAACTTTCCCACCGTGTGACTTCGGCCCAAATAGTTCACCAGATATATGGATCTTGAGAACAAATGTACATTCACCCTTTTAAAGATCAAATATATTTTTCATCCGAAAATAATAAAATATGAATATTTGTATTATTTTTGATATTTTTGTTTACGAATTCATCGATATTATGCAAGAGATTTTGAAAACAGTATCAGTTAAGTGAACAGCGGTTTCTGGATTATGTGAGGTAATTCCAGTTTTTGGTAATTTGGACCAGAGTGAAGAAATTTCAATTAAATATGACAAACTGCCTGATTGTTTCTCGTGAAAAATTCATTATCCAAGCTTTTACTGTACATATGGTCAACCTATTTTAATATAGGATGATAGTTCAGTGTTTTAGTTCTTTGGATATTATGTGTTTCCGTTATGCATGAGTTCGTAGCTTTTTCAGTGCTTTGCTGTTAGTAAATCATTTTCCCCAGGCAATAATTCAACCTATTAATTTTATTATTCACAAATATCTTTTCAATGTCACCGATATTACGTCGCAAAAAAAATCACTTTGGAGAGAAAAATTAAGATATACATATAATTTATTTTTAATTACATAATTAAAATCCAGTTTCAAAAATTACATTATGGCAGTAAATTTTTTTTGCAAAACCGAATCCGAATTTTTCATCCGAATTTCTCTAAAATTTAAGAAAAGCAAATGAAAGCCAAAAACTCTCCGCCAAATGTGATAAGAATAATTTTCATATAATGAAATGTTCTAAAAATAACAGCAGTATATTATTATACAATGATAAAATTTTCTCTTTAAAACCTATAATCAGTGAAAATAATAGTAATAATAATAAATTGTAGTTTACATACGGTTAATAGTTCATCTAATAAGAGCTCCGTAATTATGGTTGCGTGTTGATTCAGTTTCCAAAAAAGCAGCATTAAAAAAAATTCTGTTAATACTGTCTGAAGTTATGGGCAGTATAATGTTCTAAAATGGTTATAAAATCACATTAAAATTAAATATACACCATTAAACTATACGTTAAAATAAATTATTTGTCGCATTTTCAACCAAGATTCGACGGTATGTCATCCTTGTAAGTGCGTCGTTTTGGAGCGGTTCTTGGACTCCATGATAAGTCAAATTAAAGTGCCCAGACGGGTCGAATTTACAGGTGCTATCTATTTTTTGCTCTACTCTTTGCTCTAATTTCAACCCTCCCAAGTCTCCTCCTCCTTATTCAGAACACCTTGATTTCAAAATCTAGTCACATCAGTAATAAGTTAATTGCGAATAAAATAAAAACTATCCGAATAGAATAAAATTAGAATGTCTGCATTCTTCAACAACGTCAACCAAAGGGAAAAGTGAGAGGAGTATCGAATTTCGCCATTAAAATAATTTCTAAAAGCAAAACAGAAACATCTGATGCTCTCTGAACTAATAAGGCAATCATGCGATGAAACGAAAAAAACACAACCGAACATCCAAAAGAATTTTGTTTTTATACGACTCCACAATGCATGGGCGTATTTGGGATTAGTTGAGACACCGAAGTTGACCTTGGATTATTCTTTTTCGTCCTGATACTGGTTTGTTTTTATTCTTACCACTTTCCTCTGTGAAGCACCAGATCTACTACTGCAGGTAAAAGCAAGCCTGCAAGGTCGCTCATGACTGTATAATATAGATTGGCAAGGCTCCAAATGGTAATATATTCTTTCCCCATGTCGGTTGTATCGTATTTTTTCCCTTTTTGTTTCTTGTCGTTGAACACGGATGTAGGCTTGAGATAGCCTTTGAAAAGGCAGTGACGGTGATTTTTAAACTCTTATGTTGCGGTAGACATGTGCCTTAATGAGCAAACGGTGGGGCATGTCTGCTCTGTGAAAGGTTAATTGCAGTGATTGGTTATGGTTTCTTTCGTGTGAATAGATTTTAACACGTAAATGGGATTTGTTACACAGTTCGAGTTGAAAAGTCTGCAAAATATAATGTGACGTGTATATGAGGATTAAAATATTGATAGTGATTTTATTTTATTGTTAAAAATTGGAAGTTATATGAATATAGAAAACGAATTTTTTAAATAGAGTTTTAAAACTGACTACAAAAAAAAAAGAAAAAAAGACAGATTTGTACAAAATTCTGAAGCTAACTTGATTTTGTTTCTGTATCGAAATAATACACAATCAAAAAATTTTATAGAAAGTAAAATTCACATTATTTTTTAAATATTAAACATTATGTAAAATTAAATTTTGAAATATAAATGCAGGTCTAAACAAAACTAAATGCATAAAAGCAAAAGATTTTTATTTAATTAAATTTTACAAAATTTTCATTAAGTTGATTATGAACGCTGTATTATAAAGATAAAAAATGTATTGAGCTCATCTGTCAAAAATATCAGTTCATTTCATTTGTTGCCCTTGAAAAAGTTAGAAAAATTCGTGATCCCAAACAGCTGTATTCAGGAAATGTTCTCAATAACTATATGATTACATATTTAATTTAGATAGTCATATTGAACTAGTATCTGACTTCCTGAATATTTAATTCTCACGTATCTTCTTTATACACCTGGAGATTAAAAGTAATAGAAATACGTTTTTTACAACAACTGGTTAGTTACATGAAGAAGCTATTTTATTGGCTGAGTAGGAAGAAATTAATAATTTTGTCATCTATTATATTTTAAGCCAAATATAATTACTGAAATGTATGTTTTATGGGGGAAAAAAAGGAAAAGAACATAGTTTGGAAATACATTCAGTGACATTTTTAAATCCTATGGTTTCAGTTAAGTACAATTATTTTAAATAATTTCTGTATAAATGTGTAATTAAATCTCTTTAATTATCATCTTTGTAAAGTTTTAAAACCAATATTAACTGTTTTAATCAGTCGACAAGCTTAAGTAAATATTGCCAGCCTACTAGCATGTTGTAATAAAATCTACCACTCACCTGTCCATACGAACATCTTTAAATACGTAATAAAATATTCTTAATAGTATTGGAACAAACAGCTACAAATAAGAACGTAGTCTATTTTGCTATATTTTTCTCCATTTAAAAAAGTAGCTTACTAAGCATTAATTCCTGAATTGAGTGAATTATTAAGAACGCTATTTAAAAAGGAACACAGGATTAAATTAACATCTTATCCAATTTCATTACGCTATTAATTATACTTTTTACATATGTAATATGCTTCAATTTGTTGATTCTTTCCGAAATGTCTTATCCCCCCCCCCCTTTTTTTTAAAGAAGTAAAAGATTTCCTACTTTCGTGCATTTTTTTCAGATGTCTAAAAAAATAACTTCCAAAAATCCTTGCGAAGATACCCATGTTATCGAAAGGCTCATTTGTTTTGGTGCGATTATTAAGGCTTGATGCAAAGCTCCGATTTTCGTTGGATAAAAAAGTTGAATGCTAATCCTGAGCGATACCGGACAATCAATTAGCGACTAAAATCGGGTGTGTGCATCATCAAGTGCTCGGTAATTTCGACTACTTTGTTTAGTATTTTCCACACGGTCAAAAAAGAAATCGGTATGAAACTGGTGTTAAAGTTATGATATCCAGTACATACACAAACTTTCGATTTTTGTTGTTAATTGATTGCCTGGCGGTTTTATCACAATTTTTTTGTACAACAAAAGTTAAATGTGTGTACAAAACCGAAATATTGTTGCAGCAATAAAACTTTCTTATTCTCAGGTGAATACCTTATACTGTCGAATTTCCAACTAGGCTGCTACCTAGGGATAAAAAGTTGAAAAGGGACTGCATGCAAATTAATATATTTTTAAAAAATTATTTTATTGATTTCCAAAGAAATATGCTTTTTTAAAAATGCGAATTCTACGAATGATAAATTATTAAGATAATATTAACACTTTATAAAGTATAATTGCTCAGGTTCCTATTTTTTTCATTGGATTCACTTTGTTTTTAGAATATTTATTAAATCGAACATATCTTTCAATAATATTTGTATAAACTTGAATGCCGAACAGTCTGGTGTCATAACAGACAAATGAAATTTAATACATATTCACAAAGTTAATAAAGTAATAAAAAAACTAATCTAAAATAAATCATTAACATGTTAAAAATGTGCTGAAATGCTAACCTAAATTAACCATTTTATTAAAGAGGAGTCTCATAATGCGTATTGCCTAGGCCCCCAAAGTACTTCAAGCCGAAACTGTGTGCTTGGAAACTTAAACAATATGGCTATGAAAAAAGAATAATTTAGCAATAAAAGGTATACGAAATTTTGGATGGTTTTAAATTAGTGATAATATCTACAGCGATTGCAATAAACCAGAGACAATTATGATAAAATAGTACGTCGTTGAAATTGTAAACTGAGGTAACGAATTCTAAGTAACGATTTATCCCTTAAGCCCAACTATCACCATTCTAATTTGAGAGTTGGTTAGTAATAAATCTATCAAATAGGCATCACTGTAATACGGGAAAACTAAATATTTGGAAAGTAAATTTAAGAATTGATAATATATATATATATAAAGTGCAAAATAATTGTACAGTAATAATAAAATTCAAAAAGATTAGTTGAACTGAGGAGCCTAGTGATAATGAACTAAATAAGTAATGTACATAACAAATTATATTTATCTCACCCATTTCATCATATCCAACGTCTTACTTCAATAAACGCTGACAAACGGTGGAAGAAACCCGCAAATTCTAAAATTATCAAATATATTTTAACTTCCCCCCGAGCTTTAAAAATTTGCTTTACAAAACATTGTTTTTACAGTAAATATAAATAAAATTTTAAGAAAGCAATTTGAATACTTAATTATTTCAAAATCACCCTTATTTTGAATACATAAAGCCAATTTAATTAAAAATACGAATCAAATTTAGATGTTGAGATAAGATATATCGAGCGAATCGGCTTAATGATATACCATTTCCGTATCGCTAGAAAATAAAGCGCACTCTGAAAAGAATTACGAGTTAAAAAAAAAGAAGAGGTACCCGGCAAATACGATGAGTCGCATGAATGAATTTTACAAATTATTTAACCTATCGTATTTTAAACCGCATCCTCAATTTACTTTATTTTTACGATTTTTTTTCTTTGTTTATTTAATCTTTTAAAATTAAATCTTTATTATTTAATCTTTTAAAAATTGTTATTATATGTTGAGGAGGTTATTATATTTTTTCTCTAACTCAAAAAGAATAATGAAAACTATAGATTTGTTTCTTTTTTATTTTGTCCTAAACGAATTGTAGAAGGAGCAAGTATTGTAATTCTCAAAATATTCAAACCCGACATTTTAACTCCTCGTTTCAGATCTCCCTGATTCCAAAAAACTCATTTTTGGTATTATATTCGTCTGTGAACACGATAAATTGAAAACAATTTAGCTAGAAGGGGAAAATATGGTATATGGATTTCTGTTTTTCAATGGATAGATATTATTCGAACTCAGAGAGAAACATAAAGATTCGTGAAAATCTCGAGTTCGTATTTTTCTCTTTTTAACGATTAGAATATTTTGTACAAGTCCTGTACGAGAAAATAACCAGCTACAACTTTCTGTTTTGTACAGCATAAGTAAAATCTAAAATCATTCTGTCAATTTCTAGATTTTCCCTTGATGAGATCATAAAAGGCCATAGCTAGACAGAAAGTATAAAATAAATTAAGGTTATCAATCACTGAAAATAAACGTAAAATAAATTTTACTCCCACAGTTGAAACAGAACAGCTTTTCAGACGCCATGTGAGATCAGGAAAATAAAAGGTAGAAGGTTTTTTTAATCAATATAAGTTTAAAACTAGTTTTATCACTATTTTAAATCACTTTATTTGCGAAAAAATATATCACATTATCTAACTACAAATGCGTTTTTAGAAAGGGCTGAAATGTTATCTGATTCGTTCATTGCTTAATTCTGCAAATTGCATATAATGTAGATTAAATTTTGGTGCGCTGTTTTAAAATTCAATTGTGTAATTTAAATGTAAGTAATTCAAATACATTTTTTTTACCCTTGAAAATTGATTTTAAAAAAAGTAATTTGATCTACTTTGAATTCGCTTATCAACAACCTTGAAGCGTGTAGTTCCATACAACTGTTTTGTATTTTCAAACAAATGTGAAATAATTTCTATTATTTAAGAACTGAAAGGTTAAAAATGTAATAAAAAATTAAAGTTTTCTATTAATGATACATTCAAATATAATATATATACTTCCAAATTACAGAAAAAAAAATCCAAATAAATTTTTTAAGGTTGAATGTTAGTGGAAACTCGAGACCTTTTTTTTCTGTAATATAAAAATGTAATTTATTTGGAAGTATGTTTTTATTGTATCGTAGTATCGTACAGAAATGTTAAGAATAATCTGTTCTGAAAACGGTTGTGTTCCATTTTTCAAAATTCGATGGTGGACTTCATCTTTTTTCTATTAGACATTACTTACTTTTCGCTTGTTTTAACATGAAATCATTGTGCAATTAAAAAACAACAAACACGTATTGAGTTCACCTTAGCTTCCCACCTCTTAACCCAAATTTTATTAATTAAAATTATTTTATCATTTGAAGCATGATTAACAAATGTTGCTTTTGTTTTAAAGAACTAGTTTTCAAAACTCAAAATATTATGATACTCGTTTTCTTTTTTTTTAAGTTGAAAATTTATTGAAAATTTCAGAAACCATCAACATTATATTTCATTTGCTCTCCAGATATGGTATGCATATCATATATAGAAGGTATCCGCTTTTATTGTAGGCTGATAGCTAATTTGTAAACCGTTAGAGATATACATTTAGTTCTCGTTTCCGATCAGAAAAATGCTTTTCATGATAAAAACAAAAAGAAATGTGTTTTATTGTTTGAATTAATGAGTATATTACACCAAAAGTTACGAAGTGTAATTTTTTATACCTGTTTCTAAGATCTTCTAATATCTGGATCTTTTTTACTGAATATGACTGACAGGACCGGGAGATCGGTTAAAAAATTAGAATTCATAACTTTTTACAAAACATTTATTGACTCAAACGACATAAAATACAATAATTCTTTCCGTTATTTCTAGCATTTTGCTATAAATGTGTGTCTAGCAGTTTATAAATTAGCTGTTGATCCATAGAGGTCCAACAGAGGACACCCTGTTTATTAATTGATGTAAAATAATTAATTGAAAGTGATATACTATTTTTATAATGTAGAAGTTTTTTTAAAAAATTCAAAAGTAAGTTTTTATTAAACAATTTTAAAAAATGAGGTTCTTACTATAAGGAAATCGAGGAAATAAAGCATTTGCTATCGGTTAATAAGAGGAATATCAATTTATAAGCATTCAGGGTCTCTTAACAAAATATAAAAATTAATATAAATTTCTCCAGCTATTTCTAGTTTCAAATATTGAAGAATTTGAAAGAAAAATCCATTGTAAAAATTTTGACAATTGAATTATTTTCCAGTAGAACTCCTATTGGAGATCGCTGCCCTCAGTTTATGAAATAAAATTTTAGTATTTTTTATGGAATAGTTCCCACAACAAGCCTATAATTTATATTCAAGTGCGCATCTCTGTTGAAGGACATGTCCCAAAGGTTAATGTTTGGCACAACCATAACGGTCTTGTGCAGGCGTCATGTTACTCACACTCTACTCTAACTTGCAAGGTATTCGCCCGGCGACCCCACAGAAACAAGAAAAAGTGCAAATATTCTCCAATATATGCATGATTCCCGCTGTTTCGAGCAAATCATTGAACAAGGGTGTCAACTCGGGACAGAAAAAAAAAGGCTAGGTGGGAGCTTATTGCTACTTTAACCTTCTGAACTCAGAAATTCAGTTGCTCTGAAGTAGTTGTATAACTTTTTGGCTTAATGAAGTCGCAATTGTTATTGTAATTGAGCGGAAGGTAATTTGTGCAGATGCCTGAGAGACAAAGCTGCGAGTTCTGGAGCAGACCTTGTTGCTTTTGTTATTGGGTTTTTGCAAATGAACCTGCCTCATAGTTACGTGGGTGTCATTATGTAACATTTTCCATTGAAGGTCATGGTCTTAATGCTTTCCAGTTAATTGAGCTGACAATGTGATAATATCTTAGTCTTGATGTAAAAAAAAAGTCGTTTGAAAACGCTGCTACGATTTCGCAAAGGCAGTTTGTTATCATTTTGACTCCTGCTTTAAGTTTCGTCCAATTCGAAAAAGCTGGAATAAATATAAAAAGAAAACAACTTTTATTCGTTTAAAATGTTCTTTAAACTAATTTTATTGAAATTTGTTTTGAAAAAAAAATGCACAATTTGCGAATTACGACATGAAAGAAACACTTGCCCATTTATGAAGTGCGATAATCCTTTAGATTATTTCTTTATTGTTTTAATCAATTTTTTAATAAAATTTCTATAAAAAATTAATGGGTTGTTTAAATATTTTTTTTTAGATTCAATTTGATTCACAGATGGAATTATTTAAATTTAAACGATATGATAAAAGTTACTTCCTAAACTTGAGACCGAATCCAGACGGCGATAATTTTGCCTTAAAAGTACTAATAAAACTTATTAAAGAAATAAATGTCCCCCACGAACAATAAACACTGTTGATTATGCGCAATTATTCTAATGCGTTGTTTTTAAGGTATTTTCTGTTCAATTCTGTTTAGTAATATAAAGCTATGACAGAAAAAAAAAGAGAAAAAAGTTTGTTTTATTCGAACAGGGAAAAGATAAGCATTTATTTCGTGAACGGTGTTTAGGCGTAAATCATCGTAGAATTAACATTTCGTGTATATGCTGTTAACAAAATTGATAAATAGTCGCAGAGAATGTATTTTGAATTCGTTGCAATCTCGCCCACTATTCAATGATGTTGTCCTTCTTACTTATACAATCCACGTGTGCTCACATAATCTCAAGAAAGTGAGTTGTGCTGTTTGTGCCAGGAGATACAGACAAAGAATGTTCCAGAGTATTCCAAACCGTCCTCAGTCTGCAGAGTTTCAAGTTACTGTACACATTGTGTATGCATGCATATGACAACCATTTGTTACTGATGGCGATTTTTTAAGTAAGACTTCTGTAATATACATTCATTTCCCCAAATAAGTTGACAGATACCAAGCAGTTATCTGTTTATTTCCTGATTAAGAATAGTCGCTTTTAACATAATTGAATAATAACTTATAATTGAGAACATATTTAAAGGTATCACTCCTGATCTTAAGGCTTCTCTCTACCATTTGGCATTCTTCTGATATGCGAAGCATTATGGCCATTTTTTCCAAATTGAAAATGAACTTGAATACTCTGTATCTTTGTATTATAGGTTTAATGTCTTATTCATTATCATGCTTAACCATCATGCAAAACTCAAAGAAAGATATTTAATGAGAGAAAAATAACTGGATTCTGAAAACATGACAACATGATTTTTTTTACATATTACATTTAACATTATAAGATGCAAGCATTCATTATAAATGTGATTTATTTTGCTTCCGTTTTATATTTGCTTTAAGCTAGTAATAATAATTTTATCTCTTTTATAACATTTTTAATCTCCGCCTTTCCATTACAATTTAAAAACACTAAACTGATTTATTATTAGAATGAAACTGGCGAAAGACATGAAAAGTTATTTAGATATTATTAATGGAATAAAAAAGAAATTCCTTTCAGCAAGCAAGATGAAAGGCAAAGAAAGATTCCTTTTCATCTTATATTTCATGAATCTATTTTCAGTCAAAATTAGAGCGTGAAAATCAGTTTTTAGCCCCTAACTTCTAAGATATTGCAGTTACCTAAAAACTTTCAATGCAAAAGTTGTTCGTCTTAATGAGGCTCTAATTTGGCTAATTTGATTTTTTTTATCTTCAATATTAAGGAAGTTATATCGAGATGAAAATTTCAATCCCCCCCTATTATTTCCACACACCCCTTAAGCTAGTAGATGGCCATTTGCGAACTCGTCCGAGGTTTTTATATTTCTAACTACATATTCCAAGCTTGTTAAAATCCAAACACACACACACACATAACTTTTGAATGAAGGTGGTGGTTTTGGGTTGTAGGAACCATGAGCGGTGCAAAAGTTTTCCTAAATTCGTGTCATGAGATTTATTGCAACAAGCAGTCTTTCCAATAAGAATCTACCTAAAAGACTGCAACTATCATTAAAATGCTATCTGAAAGTCGGGCGGCCTCATAATATTTTTTCATTGTGAATATAAACTCATTTCTCATATCAAACAACATGATAAGTCAGTCTTTCTTGTTTCTGAATGAAGTCTTAAAAATCAGATCGTTACAGCACCTTTATACCTATATTATGCAAATATTTATGACCGTTAAGATTATTAGACTTACTACACGTGAAGAATAACATTCAATATCGTTGGTAGTAGGGGGTGGAAAAATCTATTGTCCAACCGCGCGGAAAGCTTTCAAGTCACGCAACATATCACTTAGTTTTGTTGCCCACTCGCTTCGCGCTCCTGAACAGGTAGTTTTTTGTGCTTTTTCACGGACAATTTACACAATTAGTGGAGCATACCCAACAAGAGGGAGCTGTGGTCAAGTGCCGGAAAAACAAATTTAATTACTGCCAACCGAATGACGAAAGGCAAATGAAGTAACAAGGATCAAGGACGGCTGAGAAAATAGCCATTTCAGTCTTTCGGAAAATGAAATGTCTAAAAATGTTTACATGGCTTATGCTAGTATAAAAACGTAATCAGAGCATGCAACCAACAGTTTTATAGTTGTCTTGGGTAATTGTTTGTTTACTTACTTTAGGATACTGCGGTGGAAATTTCTGTAAAAAAATTAAAGATTGGAAGCTCTCGTCCAAAACATCATAGAATAATAATACTATAGATCTTTCCTGACTGTCCTCATATTTAACAATTTACTGCTAATTACAGTAACGATAAAGTGGTTACATATAAACACACACACATACATTTGTCCACGCACCTTACACACACATGGAGGTATATCTAATATCATTACAATGCGTGTGTGTGCAAATACAAAACACTGAAAACTGTTATAAGATAGACTTGAAATATTCCAACAAGTTTATTAAAATTAAAGCAAATGTATGCGGAAAAAATTGGCACCATTTAAAAGCTAATGTTTAGAATATTATTGTGGTGTAATAAAGGTTCTCTGCTATGAATTGCTCCGAAGCTGTTGAGAAAAAATTGCTAAAATTTCGATCAACTTTAAATTAAAAATCTAATTAAGAATGTAAAAAATCTTTTCTTTCAGTAGCATTTACTTCTCACGAAGCAATTACTTACCAAATTTCAGTAGCCCTAGTACAACGGTTTGTACAATTAGGCATTTTGCTAGAATTTTATTCATACATGTCACATGTCAAATTTTATTCATACATGTACATTTTATTCATACATGTCACATGTCAAATTTTATTCATACATGTACATTTTATTCATACATGTCATTTGGAGTAAGTTAGCCTATAAACATTATCATGTACAGAAATTTCGCGAATTTATAGCATTTTCCCATATACAACGAAGGAAATTGAATTACAATAATGGGGTCGCTGCTATAAAACCCTGATACCCCTATACTGACCAGATACCCCTGAAAGCCCTTCAGCAAGGATTTCACACTCAAATACTGGCACGGCATAGATAAACAAGGTCTAAGTGTATGTGGGCTGCAAAAAGATAAATAAAAGTGAAATTTATTTTATACAAAAGTGCTGGTTTATTTCAAAACAGAGTATAACAAATAACAAGGACAACGATAAAGTTTTCTTCCAGACACTTGGTATCTCTTTGCCACTATTGTTTGTTATGCAATTGTTAAGTAATTTTGGATCCGAGAGGAGATTTATTTCTTTTTGTAAATGAAAATATTACCCATTTTCCCAAATATGAAAATAATTTTATATGCCGTTTCCAAAGGCTTTTAAATCTTGTGGGTAAACATTTGTAATTCAATCACCCATATTTCGCCTAATTTTGCTTTCAAATCAGCACAGCTTTGGATCTCGATTACCTTCATTTGTTTATGAATTAAATGCAGATTTTGGGAAAAGTTAAACAATCTATCATTATCAACGGCACGGTTCGTTTTTAATGTGTGTATTTAAAAATTTTTAAAAATTACACATCGAAATATTTGTTACATACTATTCTGAAAACTGGACCTTATGAAGTCGCGGGTTGCAACTTTGACACAGGAAGATAATTTAACCTCATGCATTATTAAAGACTTTTACTACCGACTGGTATATGCTACCTTGGATTGGTACATGCACCAAGGATGTTTTGATCAATAGACCAGATATTTCTTTCATTAAGAGCCCTAAGACAAAGAAAGTAGAATTAAATACCTTACCCATGTTTAATCTTCATTAAATTATAAGACCATAATAATTGAAGTTGTACAAGTTTTTGTGCGAAATTGCTTACGAATATTATATTCCACAAGATGTTTTTTATCTAATATATAAAAATGAATTTTTGTTTGTTCATATTTTATGCGCTGCCGTACCTTTTATCCGATGGCGACAAAATTTTGCAAATTTATTGCTGGTATCTGCGCAACGTTTATAGGATTAGTACAATTATTATATCTATTATACAAAAATGAATTTTCGTATTTTATGCATTGTCGTATTGTTCATCCGTTGGCGATAAAACTTTGCCAACTTATTGCTTTAAATCTTGAAAATCCATGTTTTTTCACATGGCCAGTAGTAACAGCCATGAAATTTATTTGTTTTTGCTGAAAACGGAAACACACACACACACACACACACACACACACACACACACACACACACA